>PVJX010005856.1:0-81959 GCA_004027295.1 Dolichotis patagonum
TTTGTTTCCTGTTGTATGAAGTATTGTTTTCCATCCTTTGACTTTCAGTCTATGGGTTTCCTTTGGGGTTAGATGGGTTTCTTGTAGACAGCATATGGTTGGATGTTGTTTCTTGATCCATTCTGCCAGTCTTTTTCTTTTGATTGGTGATTTGAGGCCATTTACATTAATGATTGTAACTGTTATATATTGGTTTATTGTTGACATGTTATCTTTCTGCTGTTGTATCTTTACCTTTCCATTCTGTTTAATTGTCTGCCTTGCTTGGTGGTTTTTTGCTTTTTTTATCTAGAATGTCTTTCAGTATTCTTTGTAGGGTTGGTTTAGTGTTCATGAAGTTTTTCAGCTGTTCTTTGTCATGGAAGTATCTTATTTCTGCATCCATTTTAAAGGACAGTTTTGCAGGGTAGGTCAGTTTTGGTTGGAAGTGGTTTTCCTTTAGGATCTGAAATACTTCACTCCATGCTCTTCTTGACTTCATTGTTTGTGTTGAGAAGTCTGCTGTGATTCTGATAGATTTTCCTTTATGGGTGATCTGTCTTTTCTCTGTAACATCTTTTAGTATTCTGTTCTTATGGTGGATTCCTGGGATGGTGATTATTGTTTGTCTGGGTGTAGTTTTATTTTGATTATGGCTGTTTGGAGTTCTGTATGCTTCACTAATCTATATGTCAGTT
Source organism: Dolichotis patagonum (assembly GCA_004027295.1). Classification (NCBI taxonomy): domain Eukaryota; kingdom Metazoa; phylum Chordata; class Mammalia; order Rodentia; family Caviidae; genus Dolichotis; species Dolichotis patagonum. The sequence goes on from PVJX010005856.1 coordinate 678, forward strand.
TCCATTCTCATGTTTGGGAAGTTTTCAGCTATTACTTCTGTAAATATCCTGTTGATATCATTTGGGCTATCCCCTTCTTTTTCATTTACTCTATTAATCTTATGTTATTTTTCTTTGCCTCATCTTGCAGCTTTGAATGTTATTTCCTGATTGTTATTTTAAAAAGATCTTTCCTTTCCTATTCACTAGCTGCGATCTTATCTTTGAGGTCTGAAATTCTATCTTCACTTTCATTGAGGCGGTTTTGGCAGCTTTCAATAGAATTTTTGATTTCCTGTATCTCTTTGAATCTGCTTTATGTATTCTGTTTTTTTCTTATAGTGTTCATTCAGGGAGTAAATCTGTTTGCTTTGTTCCTCTAATGTTTTAGCTGTGTCTTCACTAGATGTGTTCACTATTTCTTTCACTACTTTTATCATTTCTTCTTTTACCTAGCCAATTATTTCTGATTTTAATTTCTCCATAGCTTCCCCTGGTTGCTTCTTTATTTCATCTGATATCATTTCAGTCATTTCAGATGACTTCTATTTTCTTCTTGGACATGGCTCCCAGTTTTTCTTGGGATGGGCTGGAGTTTTGAGCCTACCTTTTGGTCTTTCCCTTTGTCAGTTTTCTATATTTTCATGCTTTGAGCGATGTTCCAGAGCTTCGTCTGGGTGTTTGCTGAATCACCTCCTGCACCCTCATCTCCTGGAGCAGTCCAGCCTCTGCCATAGGTTTTTGGCTCCCTATATCGAAAGATGGAAGCTGGGCGTGGTGAACTGGGGCCAGCGGAATCTCCCGGGTGCAGTCCCCTGTCCTAGTGCGGTGGATATGAACTCAACTGCTAGCAGTGCTGGTCTTAAGCTCTCCCCAGGCCAGCCCAACTGGGTCAAGAGTCCCCCTGCGTGGTTTCTGCCTCCTGAACTGAAAGAAGGCCACTGGGCATGGTGGAATGAGGCTTTGGAACCTCCTGGACTCAGTCCAGTGTCCCCTAGAAACTCAATCACCAGAGCACAGTTCTCCAGCTCTCCCCGAGCCAGCCTTCGGGCCCTGGGACTCACATTGCATGGTCCCAACTCCCCTGCAGGCTCTTGGCTCCCTAAATTGAAAGGCGGAAGCTCCCCAATAAAACTCTTATAACTTTCTTCCTTGGCTCACAACTTCATTCCTTGTTGCTGTAAAATCATGAACATCAGACATCTAACAGGTTGGTAGTTATAGTTTTTCTATATCCAAACTCCAAACACTTGGAAATTAATCAAAATACTGGGAGAAAATATTTCAAAAGATATATGTGTTAAACGACTATGACCAAAATATACAATGAACTCTTAAAATTCAGTCTGTACTAGTCATATTTTCATTGCTATAACAAAATACTTGAGATAATCAGCTTTGAAAGGAGTAAAGGTTTATTTTTGTTCATATTTTGGAAGTTTTAGTCCATGATTAATTGTCCCCATTGCGTTTAGGGCTGTGGTGAGGTATCATGTCATGTCAAGGAGAATATGATGAAATAACCCACTCACCTCATATTGGTTGGGAAACAAAAACAGAGTAGCAGTAGAAAGAGTCCCAGTATTCCTTCCCTAGGACACATCTGTGTAACTGGAGGAGCTTCCAACTAGGCTGCAGGATGTTCCATCAACTCTCAATTCTTCCCTAGGATAAGTACCAAAATTTTAATGCATAGACCTTTCAGGACACTTAGTGAAATCATATTGAAAAGAAAGCAAATCATCTGATTTATTTTAAAGACAAAAAAAAAACAACAAAAACAATGATACAAAGTTTCAAAAGATAGTAGGAGAGTAATAATGGTTGATATATTGCATATTGTTATCTTCAAAGTAATTGCTTATAGTACATGATACAAGTATGAAAAATTGATCAAACAGTATAGGCACAAACCTTTCTTCTGAATGAACTGACAGAAATTAGTAGAATGACCATCTTAAATATCTCTTTTTTTTTTTCATTTTTGCTTCCTTCTTTTCTCCTTTCCCCCAGTCCAGGTTCTCTTTACCTTTGAACAGTTTCTTACCATTTTACAATATCTATTGTACATTTTGCATCTTTTTCACTCTTTCTGCTTCATACACTAGGGAAAAATATGTTTATACATGCAAGTCTGATTTATTTTAGACTTATGAATATGGTCTCACTTATGAATATGGTCTTTCACTTATGAATATAGTCTCAAGTTGCATTCACTTACCTATAAAACTCTTCAGGTTTATTCTTCTTTATAGCTACTGCTTTATAGTTTTGATCAATCTTGGTTTGAAGGTCACATTGTCTGAAAACAGAATAGCTACTTGCTTTTTTCTGGGTTTCTGTTACATGGAAGATTGTTTTCCATCCTTTGACTTTCTGTCTATGAATTTCTTTTTGAGTTAAATGTGTTTTTTTGTATATAGTCTATTGTTGAAACTTGTTTCTTGATCCATTCTGCCAGTCTGTTTTCTTTTGATTGTTGAGTTGATGCCATTTACATTGATGGTTATAGCTGATATGTACTGGTTTATCTCTATCATGATATTTTCCTGCTGTTGATTCCTTACTTTTCCTCTCTGTTGAATTCCTTGCTCTGCCTGATGGTTTCTTTCAGTTGTTGTTCTTGGAATTGTGGTCAGCTTTTAGTCTCTGTATAGAATATCTTTCAGTACACTTTGTAGGATTGTTTTCATGATCATGAATTTATTCATTTGTTCTTTATCATGGAAGTACCTTATTTCTCCGTTGATTTTGATATACATCAATATGTTTTAGAAGTTGTTTTTTTTAGGACTTGAAATATTTCACTCCAAGCTCTTCTTGACTTAAGAGTTTATGCTGAGAAGTCTGCCATGATTCTGATGGACCCTTTTACAAGTGATGTGATATTTTTCTCTGTTAGCTTTTAACATTCTGTTCTTGTGCTGAATTTCTGGAATCCTGATTATTATATGTCTTGGTGTAGTTTTATTTTCATCATGGCTGTTTGGGATTCTATATGTTCATTTATTTGTATATCAAATTCTTTATCTATGCTTGAGAAGTTTTCACCATTAATTGTGAATTTTTTTTAATGTCATTTGCACTGTCTCCAGTTTTCTCATTGCTCCCAATCAATCTTATGTTATTGTTCTTTGCTTCATCTTGTAGCTATTGGACTGATTCTTCATGGTATCTTGCTATTTTAAAGATATCTTTCTTTTCATGATCACTAGCTGCAATTCTGTGTTGAAGATCTCAACTTCTATCCTCTATTTCATTCAATCTATTACACATATTTTCACTGAGTGTTTTAATTTATTGGATTTCTGTTTGGATTCATTTCATGGATTCCATTTCTTTCCTGTGTTGGGCATTTTTCATTTCCACCATTTTTCTAAGCTCATCTATTCTTTTATCTGTCTTCTAATATCTTTGATTTTAAGCAAAATTTCTTTTTGTGTCTGTTTTTTTTCCACTTCTATTGCTATCATTTTAGAAAGTTTCAGTGTTTGGCTTCCAATTTTATTTGTCTCATTGAGTTCCATGTTTCTTCTGGGTGATCTGGAGTTCTGAGGTCATATTCTGCTTCTGCCTCTTGTTGTTTTTTAATTTTCTCTTTTTTATTTTATCTTGTTTTCTGTGTTGATACTAGCCAATTTCTTATAATATATAGCTTTATTACTAGTACTGAGGCATCCATAGGAGACATCTGTTCTTAAGGAATGTTCACTAAATGTAGGTGATTCTTTATGGCTATCCCAACCACCTGCCTTCCCAATTTGTAAAGGATGCAAAGTTACTATTTGGCTCAGCACCCAATCCTTTGGTACTGTGCTTTGGTGATGATTATGACCACATACAATTACAGTGTTGTCATACAGAAGAAGAAAGACTGATTATAGCATGTATGACATCCTGGCTAAAGTAGCAGTTAGTAATAACAATAGTTTCAGGTAAATATTAACTACTGACAAACTATGGTAATCATTAACCTTCTACTTCTGACCACAGGAGCAAACTCAAAAGTTATATAACAAATTCAGACATATACCATGTACATGTATGCAGTGATTTCCCCCTCAGGGGAGTGATTTTTTCCCTCCCATGGGGGTCAGGAGGTAAGATGGATATGTGACAGGATAAAGTGATGAACATAGTCAAATATATAGAGTCAAGGCTGAAGGTCCAAGGATAATCACCTGAGTTTTGAGAAACTGGAAGACACTGGAGGGAAAGAATGAAATAGAATATGAAGAAGTAATCGGAAATGGAAGAGACAATGTTTATTCATTTGAAAGTTTAAATTCAAGAAGTAGTTTAAGGAAGAGAGTATCAATAGAAGAAAATGAAAAAGAAAGTTAAGAAACCTAACCAATGAAAAAAAGAAGAAGGAAGAAAGAGAAGAATGAAAAAGAAAAGAAACCAAAGAAAGTAAAAAAGGAGACCAGGGAAAGAGAGGAGAAAAAATAACTCCCCAAAACAAAAGTAACTGCAATATATAAAACAGAAAGGATGATCTCCAACAAGACAAGGAAGGTGTAGTTAATGAGACAAATAAGGGAGGATAAAAGTAGTAAAATACTTCTGGTGTTTACAGTTCTGTTCATTAGATCTCAGAAATGTGCTGGGTATGGAGCTGATTGTGGCCTCTGAATGTGGTGGCTGAGACTGGTCTTCTGTTGGTGGAGCTTTCCAGAGCCCAACTGCTGGCTCCTCGCTGCTGCTTCAGACACTGCCGCCTTGTTTGTCTTGCTGATTACTCTGTCCTCTAAAGGCATGTGCTCCTGTACCTGGGTCCTGGCTGTCCTGGGTCTCAGGGCATCTGCTGGCTTTTACTGTTACTGTTGCTTCAGATTATATTGTGTGCACTCCAACTTGGGTCCTAATGTGTTGCTGGCTTTCCCACTAGTCAATGGTTCCCATTAATGGAGGGAACAGGAGCCCATCTTGGACTTCTTTCCTGCTAGTCTCTACAGCTTTGCCAAATCATCTCATTTAAAAATAGGGAAAAATGTGAACAGTCACATCACCAAAGAAGACATATAGGTGCAAATAAGTATATGAAAATGGGCTAGATATCATTTGTCATTAGAGAACTGCAAACTAAAACAATTAAATACCACTACACATCAATTATAATGGCTAAAATTAAAAACTGACAACACCAGCTGCTCTGTAAGGATACTGAGCAAAGAAAAATGATTCTCAGTCATTGCTGGTGGGAATGCAAAACTTTGCAAGATAGTTTGACAGTTTCTTTCAAAGCTAACCACTATCTCTCTACGTTATTGGTTGAATTTTTTCCCCACAAATTATGTCAAAGTCTCTACCTGTAACTGCGCAGATGTAGCCAAGTTAATGTGAGGTCATAGTAGATTAGGTTGTGTCCCAAATGCTATGTCTATTGTCTTTATAATGAAAAGGAGACATAGAGATACATAGACACAGGTCCACAGAGAAGAAAAACTGCATTGTGAAGATGGAGGCAAAAATTGGAATAATGATCTTATAAATAAAGGAATTATGCATAGGAGCAGAAAAGGAAGGATCCTTTCTATGATCTTCAGAGGGAGCATGAGCCTGCTGACAAATTGTTTTCAGACCTCCAGTCCCCAGAATTATGATAGAATCAATTTGTATTATTTTAAACCACCCAGTTTCTGGTAAATTATTACAGCAGCCCTAGCAAATGAACTTAATGTCTAGCTATTCTGCTGCTAGGTGTTTACCCAGCTGCTGTGAAGACTTGAGTCTTTTAATCCACAAGGACACATCCTTTAAATGTTTTCTCAGAGTGATGCTGAGCCATCTGCATCTGACCACATGACTGTGCAGAAGTAAAACCAAGGAATAAGAACAGACCTGGCAATAAGGGTGCTCTCCAGTGTACAACTTCAACACTACATAAGCTCCTTATAGCACTGGTATTCAGTCAACCTGGGAAATCACTGCAGTCCTCAGGATTACCTACAAATCATCAAGCTTTCTCTATTTTGACTAAAGAAATAGTTCAGGGTTCTCTTTAAAAGGCAATGTATTATATATATATATTATATATATATAATATATATAATGTATTATATATAATATATATATTGTATTATATGTATTTATATATTATATATATATTATATATTATATATATATTATATATATATCTGTGTGTGTGTTTTCTTCATTGAATTAGCAAAATTAGCAAAATTTAGTAGATAAAAATTAGATTCACATAACATCTTTTTATGGTGATAATTAAAAAGTCATAGGTATGTTTCCATTTTCTGAAACATATAAAATGAAAATATAAAATGACCTTATTTCCAAAAACTTAAATCATTTTATGATATGGCTAAGTTTTTAAGGAGGTGTATTTCTTTCCAGATTGATTGTCTAGCATTAATAGTGAAGAACAAATAAATCTTGTGAAATTTCAACATCTTAAAATCTGGATAAAGAAAGTCATCATTTGGAGATTTTTAAAATACTTAAAATGCTTTAAAAATCAAACTCTCCTAACAATTACACATATTATATATGTAAAAATTCTATATATTACAGACAACCATGCAAGTTATATAAAATAATACAGATCGAGACTGATATCTCATTTTATGGAATCTTCTCATGAGATGTCAATTACTTTTAACATCAATGTTATAATGTCATCTAACAGATTAACATAAGTCATTGTGCATTTTGAGTAACAGAAGTGACAGGAAAAGGAAAGAATGACATTCATTGAGCTTAAAATTGTGTCATAAGAGACTTATAACTATGAGTTATTTAGAGATCTTGAAAGCTTCTTGCATTCTCATATTCACCAGTGTCCTGAGGCAATCACATTAAATCAAGACAAGAGGTGTATGCAGTATGTATATAAGAGAACAGCATATGAGTTAGCTTCTTTAAAATGTATCTGCATGTAAATGTTACTGGTCAGTTATTATTAATTTGTCTTACTTTGTTTGCATTCAGTTTGCACATTGGTTTTACACTCTTTTTTTTAAAAAATCAGTACTGGGGATTGAACTCACGACCACACGCTTGCAAGACAGGTGCTTATGCTGCTGAACTAAATCCCCAGCCCCTGCACATTGGTTTTAAAAGCAATTGCTAAGTTTTGCATTCCCCACAGCATGTAGCAAGCACACAATATATGCTTATAATTGATGAGCATAAGAGAAGAATCTTCCATTTCAGTTTCCCATGTCTCAAAATCATTATTTGTTTCTCATCACCAAGTCTATCTCTTATTGTAGTGGCTTCCTCTGAGTTGGGTGCTTTCACTCATTGCTGCATGTTGGTCACTACTTACACTCAGGACCAAAACCTTATTTTGGTCTACAAGGCATACCTCAATATGTCACATGTGCCTTCTGTTACTGCTACCCTTGCTTTCTGCTCTCGACCTCTGAGTGCCATCCTAAGTGTGGGATAATAAGATCATTAGAGGAATAATCACAATGTATGTGCATTTTCCCTTCTTTATTGGCATGGATAATAAAATGAACTCTCATCCAAGACTGACTAAACCACTAAAAACCAAGGGGATAACCTCAGAAAGGTGTGTTTCCTCTCTGGGAGGAGTTGGAGAACAGTATAGAACCAAGTCTGAATATCCAAAGATGGTGCTTCCAAGAACATAAAGACTTGCAGTTGAGGGTGGAGAAATGGTTACAGGATTCAAGAATTGTAGAAGTTCCTGAGGTAAAAAAATATTCCCAGTGGTTCTTTGCTTTGAAGAAACTGTTCTCTAATGTTTTGATATGTAGTACCTTCATTGTGGATATGGACCTGCTTTTAAAACAGCATATCTTTCTATCTGTTATTCTTCAAGATACTTCTTACCTGTGGATATGGCCAGGAATTTATAAAAACTAAGAGAGACCAATTAACCAATTAGCTTATCTGGTCCCGGAATATTATTCTTCTATTTGGATTTCATGAGCTGAGTAACAGCATCTTGAAATTGGCAATGTAGCTGCAATTCTGTTGAATATATTTTTCTAGAGAAAATATAATGAGTTCAAAATGACATTTAGAGGTGATTGTCAATATATCTTTTCTTTGAATGTACTGTGTATTTGTTGCTGTGCTTTTGAAATGCAAAAGCAGGAGGCTGGAAAATATAACTCACTGTTATATTTATTGAATTCCTTGTCATGATAACTAAAGGGTTACTATTATATTCATTTTACAGATATACCTCTTTTAATACAATAAGTATTTATTAAGTTTACTAAATGCTGGTGTCATTGATACCCAGGTGAATAAAATATAACTCTTGCTGACTGATGCCTGTTGGCAGAGATAACCCTGTAACATCCACTGTCTTTGTGGAGTGCCAATGAGGATGCATTTGGAGGCCTGAGAGCACAGAGGAAGGGTCACTCACTGACTGCTGAGGGCTTGGGCTGAAGCAGCATCATCAAGGCCCCTGGGAGCAAGTACATGGGGAAGAAATTCTAAGCAAGCATACCATCTCAATTTGCCTGGGAACTATGTGTAACTCAACATTTCAGGGGTTAAAGTGGGCAGTAACATAATGAGAAGCAGAGAGCAGAAAGACTATAGCCTCAAGAGGCCTATATAGCCATGCTAAAGAATCTGGGCCTGGGGACACCAAGGCTAATACATTGGGTCAAGAGTGATTACATAAAAATTTTCACCCAGTTCTGTTTGACTCTGAAATTCAGAGTCAGAGTAAATTTAGTGTTTATACTAAATCATATTTACTTCACAGACATTCTTGAAAACTATTTACCAAAGATATAAATAAATCACTAGAGAAGTGGAAAAAGAACACTGCTAAATTGGAAAATATTTAAAAATAATTGTTTGGGGAAAAGCAAATATTATACAATTATTATCAGTATTTTCTGAAGAACTTTGAGTCTATTGACTAGCCATTTTTTTGTGCATGCTTTTTTTTTGTACCAGGAATCACACTCAGAACCTCACACTTGCCAGGCAGGTGCTGTGCTGCTGAACTGTATCCTCAGCCCCTGACCAGTCATTTTTAACTCCCATAATCATACCATACTATTCACTTTGTTTCCTTAATATCATCAATAAGATGGCAAACTGACTATTGACCTTCAGATGGAGATAACTACACAACAGATCTTCTATTTTTAAGCATCTAGATACTGCCTAGATGCCTGGAAAAATGTGAATCTGAGTCCAGACAGCCTCAAGAGCATCTCTGTTCAGATGCTTCTGCTAGGCGTGAAGGGGACAAAGTTCTGTGCTGGTCCTAGTTTGGAGACTGGCATCCCCTCAGTGTGTTACTTGCTAAGGCTGATTCTGCTGACCCTAAACCATTAACATTTCCCCAAAAGGAACAAGGAACCAGGGGTCATGCCCTCTGCCTTGTGCACAGTCCTGCTGTTGCAGAAGGTCTGGAGAGCTCCTCTCAATGGTCCCGTGCTTTATCTAATGGGACCATGTTCGGGGCTTCTCACCAGGTCATTCAAATATAGAGTCAATTATAATCACTTGGTGCACAGCAGGAAGCAGATGGCATTTTATGATCAAGAATAAACTGAGCAGTCAATGTCACCAAGGTGAGTTCAGTAACAAGATGGGAAAGAAACATTGAACAGTTAAAGGAAACTTCAGAAAAATACTTAGTAAAATGTCATTGGTGGGCTGAATGCTAATTAGTGCATCCCCCATAGCATGAGGAGGGGGGAATGGCATGTGGGAACTAGTTTTTCAAGAAACGTTTATTTGAAAAACTTTACTTCACTTTCTCTTTAAAAATTAAATTGAGTGCACTAATTCTTATTTTAAGAACAGGAAATATATTCAACAAGAACAAATGTGTTTTCTTGAAGTTTGAATCTTTCCCAGGAGAGTGAGGGGTCAGCAAAGTACACAATCTGCTCCTGGGCTCCCTAATGGAGGGTGGATGTTGTTAGGACAGGGAAACAGGAGGGGCTTTGAGGATTTGCAGCAGTGAAGTCCTTCACCCAGTAGTGGGAAAAAAGTGTGTTATTCCTTACACCTTTATATATAAATATAAACACTTCATTACATTTAAAAAGATAATCAGATTCAGGTAATATTTAGGGAAAGGAGAAAGGAAGCAAGAAAGAGTTTAGAGGGGCAAAGAATGAAAAGAAATAGAAGAAATTGGGCAGAAGAGAGGAGAAGTAGAAAAGGGATGGTTTTTGACCTAGAGGTCACACTGTACTGTTTCCTAGGGCTGTGGGCCCTATCAATTATTGCACTGATTGAAAGGTTATCTAACCATTTCCCACCAACCACGAAGTTCAAACAGCTTCCCTGGCATTGTGATATCTAAAACCCAGTCACAAAACAGCTTCCATGAGCAAATATGCAAGAATGAACCCAAAACTGCTCCCCTTTGGGGACAGAAGCAAATGCTTCAGCCAAGTTCAAATCATACATCCCTGCAGACCCCCTTTCTGCTGTATAATTCACTATACTTCACAGGCAAGTGGTCTACGTAGTTAATCGTCCTCTATAGCATCTGGTATTTATAATCAGAAACAGATCAGTAGAGAGTCTAGGGCAGCTTTGTATATATTGTGGATTTGAAATATTCCTTTTTTGTTTCCTTAAAAGTTAAAAGGGCAAATGAATTCAAGGAACTATGTGAAAATAGAGAGGGGGAAATTTCATTCACTTCCTTCATGGTCTAAACATATCAAGATCAGAGAGGTGAAAATAAAGGCACCGAATTGAACAGCTCAAAGAGTTCTGAAAATCTAGTTGGTTTCCCTCAGTTTTTGTATGTGGCAAGTAGTGTTCATAAGGAACCCAAGTCACAAGAGCTAAACTGAGATTAGAAGTAGAAAAGATATTCAAGATTGCTTTAAGTTTTTAAGGTTTTATTTTTCTCTCCACATAGAGAAAATGAAAAATTTTTAGGTTTTCCATGTAACAGTGGTGACAAAGATGCCATTATGGTTTGGACATTTGTTCCCAGAATTTATGCATTGGAAGTTTGATTTGCACCTCAGAGGTTTGGGAAGTAGGGCCTGAAGCATGGTGTTTGGGTCATGCAGGTGAAGTTTCCAAGAGTGGTGTGACATCATCACAAGTGGGTTGGTCCCTAAGAGCAGATTGCTGTAAACCAAGTCTGCTGCTCATTCTCTGTCTCTCACATGAGCTTGTGAGCCTTTTTACCTCCTCAAGCTTACAAGCTTACAGTACAGCACAATGCCCTGCTGCAGCTGTACTGTACCCATGGACCTCCCAGCCTCTAGCACTGTGAGCTAAAGGAACTTTTCTTGATAAATTATCCAAGCTTTGGTGTTCTATTATCCCAACAGAAAATGGAATAAACAGAAGTATAAATGAAAATATTCAGATTTTGTTAAGTGGAGTTAGCACTGCATTTGACTGGCCTGGAAGATGAGGCCTGGCAGACACTGCCATGTGTTGGAGACGTCCACTTTCCTGATGTTCATTCTAGATATGCAAATCTGGGTCCCAGAAAACCCAAGCCTTTGCAGTATGCTGGTTTGGATTCTTTGTTTGTTTATTTGTTTGTTTGTTTTTGAGATGTGTTTTCACTATGTAGCTCAGGCTGGCCTTGAAATCACCATGTAGTCCAGGCTGGCCTTGAATCCATTGCAGTCGTTTTGCCTCAGCTTCTCAAATGCTTGGATTACAGGTATACGCCACCATACCTTTCCTGGTTTGGATTCTCACTGCTTCTCATCTTCTAGGGTCTCCTGTGGTGTGTTTGGGGGATTAGTTTAGAAATTTAGGAAAATCTAGAAATGAACTGCTTTAGTAATTTTTATCATTGCTGAGACAAAATACCTGACACTCAAAGTTAAAGGAAGAATGGTTTATTGTAGCTTACAGTTTTCAGAGGTTTGGATTCGTAGTTGGCTGGCTCTAAGGCAGAATGGCATGGCAGAGGGGCATTGTGAAGGAGAAAAAATTCATGGTAGGAAGAAGGAAGCGAAGTGACAAAACATTAAACCAGCAAGTGATGGCAGCAGCACTCTTTCTGTCCCTTATATTCTATCCAGCCTACTCATTCATAACAAGTGTGGGGCACCCTTAATCCTAGCATTGCAATCTTAATCTCAGCATCACATCCACAATCCCATCATTATACACCTAGATTCAGTCACTTCTGAAAATTGCTCCTATGGCCACATGAGGCTTTGAGGGGACATCTAGAGTCAAGGCATAGCAGACACACACAAAAGAGATAAAACATTTGAGAATGCTTATCTATTGGGGCAGAGCTACAATTTTTAACATTTTGCTTCATAACAAATGAGAAAAAACAAGCCAAAAAATTACAATTATAATGAGATCTTAGAAAATGACATTAATTGGACACCAAGTTCATGTAGAACACTTGTACTTGGTATACTTTGGGGACAGAGTAGGCTTTGCTTGTTTTATTTCTTAGTTTCTTTTGTGAATATTTATTTTAGTGCCTCATTGCCACTAAAGAGAATAGCCAAAAAGCATTGTAAGTGTCTTTGTTTGTATAGTAATATTCTGCAGGTTTATACCTATTGGCAGAAAGTAATAGATACAAGTTTTTTAAAATTTATCAGCCTGTAGTGCCATATGTAATAAAAGTAAGTATAGTTAAAGGATAACTTAATTAGTAAATTTGCAGTTAATATGAATGAAATATCCTTTCATTTAATTCACCAGAGCTGAAAATTTTGCAAATAAATTCATTTACTCCTAATACATTTTTATATACTGAAACCACAAAAACATTTTAAACTTTGTAAGGAGAGTGTGGCACAGAAGAATGAATCCTTGATATGAATTCCAGAGAGTTGGAGTGGGGCCAGTTTCTGCTATTTGTGGACCTGATGAATTCCCTCCACTTTCTTCCATATTCGTGTCCTATTTTGTGTAAAGGGAACACTCATCCCTCTTATAACTAGTGGTAGGACCTAATGAGACCTAGCAGTGTGATTATAACCTGGGGTACTGCACATAAGTCTATGCTTTATTTGTGGCATTATTTGTAATGTATCTTAGTTTTCCAGAAAAGTAATGATTTCCATAAAAAGAACTGAGAATGCTTTTTTCCCCTCAGAACTAGAATACATGAAGAAGTTTCATTTTTCTCAACTCTCCTTTACTTTACTTTCATTTGCACTAGACCTCTTCCCTTGGAGTCTCTTGCTACTCACAGTCAAATTGGACATTTCCTATCACTAGAGATCAACATTGTCTGCTAGTAGATTATATGGTTGTGAAAATGTCCGAGACTCAGATGCCCAAGGAAAGAGTTCCTACAATTGCAAGAGCTGGCTTAAAATAAATAGAAGTGACCATAATGTGACTGGATACTAATAAGGAGGCATTAAACTTATTTTTAAATTAGTTTCATGGACATATACAATAATATGGTAAAATAGGCTTAGTTAATTTTAAAGTAGTAATTTTTTCTGCTATTTAATGTCAGTTCCTGACAGTCTACCTGGTCCACCTGTGGTCTGTCATACTTAAAAGGGCAGCCTTTGTGTTGCCTGTAGGCAGTGCAAGAGAGATTGTGGCAGTAAGGGTGAGGTTTCAACTGGATTGGTTTTGGAATCTGCCCCAAGGACTGGTGCAGCACACTTCTGGGTGTGTTGAGTGGGTCATGGAGGCATGGCCTAGGGATCTATTTCTGGTCTCTTACCCTTTCTCTTCCCTTTTTCTCTTCCCAGCACTCACAAATGAAGCAGCTTTGCTTTACACACTCCTCTGCCATGATGTTTCTGCCTTGGATCCTGGCAAACATGATACCATGAGCAAAGTTATACCTCTCCTCCTTTAAATTGTGGGTGTCTGGTATTGTGTCCAGCAGTGGAAAAGTTGACTAATACATGGAGCTTACTGCAGAACTATCCCTGTGCATCCTAGGACTAGTCTGTACCCTGGCGTCAGGTGGCTGAAGCAGCCAGCCCCACTACTGTCCATATGCATGTACTGTGTGCAGGACACCACTATGCTCTAGTAAGTGCCATCTCACCGCTTTAGCTGATGCAGCTCTTGGGGTCCCTTCTGCATCAGGGTCTAGACCACGAGTGAACCTGAAGCCCAGTGAATTAGGGAGCAGCCTGGAATAAGCCACTGACAGCATCCACATAGAATGCAGGTCTCTGATCCCCAGACATGGGCTCGCATACATACCACATTTTTATAAAATATTATTTGAGGCTTAGTGTCACTTTTCTTCTATGATGTAGACAATATGTCAAAATTTGTCTGAGGTTTTTGATATCAGTTATTGATAATATTCTCAAATAATAACTTCATAGTTTTACTTTGAGAGTGAAAAGTAATACTCCTATATGAAAAAAATTCATATACTGGGAGTGAGATTTTATAACAAACAGTATTCAGGTCCAAGAAAAAGATATGGACAAGTACTAGCAGAGCAAGAGAGCACATGAAGTTTATTAATATAGTGCATTAGTGTTAACAAAAATTAAACCGTTGTACTTTTCAAAGAAAAAAATTATTTTACTCTAAGAGTATGTTCATAGTAATATCACCCTTCAGAAAGATAATTAGTTTGTTTAGTATTGTACATTAACATAGAAAAAGCAATAAGCATCTTCCAACTAAAATCAGTGGTTTAGATTAAGATTCAAAGATGGTTCTCATTTTTAAGACATAAAAGTATTTCCAAAAGTCTTAACAAAAAATTTTAAGATATAAAAGTGATAATGTCTCCATCTAAAGTAAGATTGCCAGATAAAAATACAAGATGCCCAGTTACATTTAAATTTCATGTAAATAGAGAACCAGAAGATCCACCTCTGCCTGTCAGCTTCTGCCACCAGAAGGCTGATGTCTGTGAGAGCCAGTGCAGGCAAAGAGAACCAGCAGATCTGTCCTGGCCTGCTGGCCCCGCCACCAAAGGGCTTGCTTTCTGTTGGCAGCCAGGAGGAGCAGGGACATGCAACCAGGTGATCCCTGTGCACCCGCAGACCACTGGAGGTCCTTGCTTCTTTGGGGCAGCCATCACTGACTGGGAGAATCAGCCAAACAGGCCTGTGTGCCTGCCACCATTGCGGAAGTCCCAGTGATGACACAAAGGCTGAGAGAAGTAGCCCTCCCCCCACAGACCCCTGACCATTAGGAAAGCCCCAGTGTAACTGGACACGTCTGGAGAAGCCCACCTCACACCCTGCTACCTCCCTGTAAGCCTGAGATCAGAGGACCCCAGATGCCTTTCCCATTCCCCTGGACCATTGGAGGGGCAGCTAATATTGGAAGTGCCTGGGATCCCACAACCAGCTTGTTGGGGGGAACCCAGGAGAATATCAAGTGATAGGGGAGGAAACACCTAGGAAGAGAAGGTGGTAACCATTGTTAATTTCTTATTGCCTTGCCTTGAACTCTTGTATTGTTTTCACAATTTTGTTAGGTTTGGTTTTGTTCTGTCCTGTCTTGTTTGTTAGATTTTACTGTGTCTGCTAGCATGGGTAACTATTTTGACCATATGGGATGTATGATGGTAATCATGGTTTGTTTCCTATTATCTTTTTTGAAGTTCTAGAATGCTTTCATTCTTTCATTTATTTGGTTTCATTTTGTTTTGTTTTGTTGATTTTACTATGTGTAATGGTATGAACAGCTATTTTGATGAAAATGAGACATTATGGTAGCCATTGCTGATTTCCTATCATCTTGTTTTGAAGTCCTATAATGCTTTTGTTCTTTTGTTTTCATTGGTTTTATTCTGTTGTGTTTTATTTGATTTTACTATGTGTGATAGTATGGATGACTATTTTTGAAGAAATGAGACATTATAGTAACCATTATTCATTTCCTGTTATCTGGTTTTGAAGTCCTGTAATGCTTTCATTCTTTTGATTTTTTATACTATTTTGTTCTGTTTGATATTATTGTGTGTGAAGGTTTTGGACAACTATTTCAAGAAAGCAAGAGACATAATGGTAGTCATGGGTGATTTGCTATTGTCTTATTTTGAAGTCCTGTGTTGCTTGTATTGTTCTGCTCTGATTTGCTTCATTCTGTTTTGTTCTCTTTAAAATAAAAAAAAACTTCATATAAATAATGGGCTATTTTTGATGTAAGTAAAGGCTTCAAAGTTTACTGGGCTTCCTATATTTTTGTTCATTGTGTACACAACTATACTCTAAGGAATAACTTCTGTTTCCAAACATAGCTATTAAACTCTAAAGCATGTATGATATTCTAGGTCTTGTTGGGGTGGGGTTTCTCAGCACAGACACCACCAGCATTTTGGGTCAGGATACTTCTTTGCTGTGGGGAACTGTGCATTGCCCAGTGCTTAACAGTAGCCCTGGCCTCTACTCACCACACGGAGTAATATCTCCCAATTATGACAGCACAGATGTATTCAGCCATTGCTAAATGTCTTTTGGGAAGGTAGTAGGAGCATGTGTGTGTGTGATGAAGGGAGAAGCCTTTGGTGGAGGACATTACCCTGAGGGAATAAATTTATGTGTAAGTGCATATATGTAGTTTAGTAGAAAACTAGCCTGACTAGGTCTGCAGAAAGAAGAGGGGAACCACATTTTATGTAGTCTTCATTTTGAAGACTACAAAACACAAATGAATGGCTGATGGGAAATGGAGATGAACTGCTGGCGTATGTTGAATTGTTTTGCAGTCTGAGGCTCTGTTAGTGAAGATTCTATTTGTTCCAGTCTGAGAGACAAGGCCATAGAAAATATTCATGATAGGTTCAGGTTCCCAGCACAGCCTCTCCAGGATTTGAAAGAACAGTAAGTACAAAGCCAGCCGATTTCTTGAAAAGGAGTGTTTTATTTGGATAGTAATAACTGAAATTCCAACCCAGACCACCTAGCTACATAATTGTGTGTGTGACTGAGAAAACAAATGGCCAAGCGATGAATTGAGACCTGAGAAGGAGAGCTCTTTATTGTTTTTTACAAATTAATTTGACAGGAACTTTGCAAAGGTGTTGTTCTATTTTCCCCCAGACAAACATATGAAATTAGTTTGCTGTTTAATCTGGAAAATAGTGTGGTTACACATACTATGGAGAAGTGTAAAAGAATTATCCTTTCAAATCTTTGTGGCTCTTAAAGTTTTTCTTTGGTTGTATGGTGAGAGTCACTAATCATTCCTGCCTCTCAGGAATTTAAGCATAATCCTACATTCCACTCAGATTTTATATAATTGCCAGACTGGAATGAAAAATCAAATTTACTTCCAGTAAAGAGAGACTCAAAAGAGCAGTGGTTCCCACAAGATTCCAAAAAGAATATATGAGCTTTACATCCTGTCTTTATTAATTCATATTCTATGAGAATAATGCAAAGTTTTCTCTTTTAATCAAGTCATTTTAACTAAATTCAGGGGAAAAATAACCAAACTATATTGCTTTTCTTTTTCTTTTTCTTTTCTTCTTTCTTTTTTCTTTTTAAAATGACATTGAGGCAACTCTTCACTAAGGACAAAGCCAGTCAGTTTTTAACCACAGTTCATTTTCAGACAAATATAAATACCTGACTTAAAGCTGCAGCAAAGACCCATTGTTTTTAGGATTAAGTCCAAAAGCTTTACATTATCTTCAGTATCCTGAATGATCTGATTGGAGCAGACCATACTTCTCCCAATTCCTAGAGAATAGGTTAAGCTACTCTAACATAGAGATCCAAGAGTAGAGGGCCCTGCCCTGCCCACTTACTACCATTGAAAGGCTTGCTTCCTGTAGGCAGCCAGCATGCCCTGTGTGCCTGCAGGACATGATTAGAGACCTTTTGGGCAGCAGTGCTTACCAAGAGAATCAGAAAGACACACCCTTGTGTGCCTGCCATCATTGCAGGAGTTCTGGTGTAGATATGCAGGCTGAGAGAAGCAGCCCAATCACCACACACCCCTGGCCATCAGGGAAGCCTCAGTGTAGCTGTACACATCTGAAGAAGCCTGCTCCATACTCTGCTAACCTCCCTGTAAACCAGGGGTCAGAGGAACCCAGGTGCCTTTCTTATTCCTCTGCTCCAGGGAGGGGCAGCCAATGTGGGAAATGCCTGGGACTCTACAACCAGCTTGTTGGGAGGAATCCAGGAGAATGTTAAGATGAAGGAGCAAACAGCAATCTCAGACCTCCAGCCCACACAGAACAAATCTAGGAGATACAGTCATGGAAGAAAATGGAGGTCACTTAGCTGAAGTCTCTGAGAGGATAGCAACTAAAGAAAAGAAACAGCATCATGAGACTGTAAAAGTAATCAGATCATAAATACTGTTTCAGGTAAAAGAAATCACAAACACAATGAAAGAATTGCTCAGCATATCTAAAGGAGACATAGATTTAAAAAAAGAGGATCATAGAAAAATGATAGAAACCTTGAATGAACAATATAGAAAAGAATTACAATGCATGAAACAGATTCAAAGAGATATCCAGGAAGTGCAAAAGTCAGTTAAAAGCTGGAAAAACTGTTTGAGAGACAGAAGATAGACTTTCAAACCTTGAAGACAGGATCACTGCTAGTGATCATGAAAGGAAAGAGCTCTTAAAAATAACAAGGAACCAGCTGAAAGACAATGCAGTGAAATCTAATTTTAAGAGTGATAGGTATCAGTGAAGAAACAGGGGTCAACACAAATGAAAGAAAAAGACTATTTACAGAAGTAATAGCAGAAAACTTCCCAAACATGGGAAAAGGATCTGGCATACAGATAAATGAGGCATACAGAACTCCAACTAGCCATAACCAAAGTAAATCTATACCCAGAAATATAATAATCAAAATCCCAGAAATTTAGCACAAGAACAGAAGATTAAAAACTGTCACAGAAAAGAAACAGATATAAAGGAAAAACAACCAGAATCATGGGAGACTTGTCAACACAAATCATCAAGTCAAGAAGAGTTTGGAGTGAAGTGTTTCAACTCCTGAAAGAAAACATCTTCCAACCCAGATCGATGTACCCTACAAAACTATCTTTCAAAATTGATGGAAAAACAAGATACTTGCATGAAGGACTGAAGGAATTCATGACTACAAAACCAACCCTACAGAGAGTGCTGAAGGATATTCTAGAGAGAGATAAAGATGACCATGGTTCCAGGAACAGCAGCAGAGGAGGATCACCAAACAGGACAGGCAATTGAATGCAGGGGAAATGTGGAGGGCCAACAGCAAGAGGATAGCATAGCAGAAGTGAACCAATACATGCCAGTTGTAACCTTAACGTAGATGGTCTCAATTCAGCAATAAAAAGAAACACAGGGAGAGTAGATCAACAAACAAGATCCATCAATATATTGTATACAAGAAACACATTTAACTTGAAAAGAAATTCATAGCCTGAAAATCAAAGGAGACAAAATAATTGTTCCATGGACAAGAGACCACAAAAAAGCAAGGATAATTTACCCATTGATTGCAGAATGTATAAGAAAGATATGGTAGTTTCATACAATGGAAAGCTACCCAGCTATAAAGTAGGAATCTTGAGGCTCTTGTAGGTAAATGGATGCAACTGGAGACCATGCTCATGGGTGAAATAGTTTGGAATCATACTGGACTCTCCCTAGTACAAAAAACTGAAGGAGTAAGTGGGATCCCAAAAGCACAATAGATATTATGAAAGTGATAAGGGAGGAAATACCTAAGAAGGGGAAGTGGTAGCTACTGTTAATCTCCTATTATCTTGTTTTGAATTCTTGTATTGTTTTCATAATTTTGTTAAGTTTGGTTTTGTTCTGTCTTGTTTTGCTATATTTCACTGTGTCTGTTGGTATGGGTAGCTATTTTGAAGATAATAGGATGTATTATGGTAACCATTGTTGATTTCCTGTTGTCTTGTTTTGGAGCCTTGTAATGCTTTCATTCTTTTATTTTGATTGGTTTTATTTTATTTTGTTTTGATTTTATTATGTGTGAAGGTATGGACAGCTATTTTGACAAAAACAAGAGATATTATGGTAGCCATTGTTGATTTTCTGTTATCTTGTTTTGAAGTCCTTAATGCTTTCATTCCTTTGTTTTGATTGATTTTGTTCTGCCTTTTTTTGTTTGATTTTATTATGTGTGATGGTATGGACTTCTATTTAGAAGAAAATGAGAGACATTATGGTAACTATTGTTGATTTCCTGTTGTCTTTTACTGTATTGCTTGCACTGTTTTGTTCTGATTTGCTTTATTTTGTTTTGTTTTATTCTCTTTAAAATAAAAAAAGTAGAGTAACAAATTCTGAATAAGATCAGAATTTATTATTCTTTTGTTTAAAAAGTTGGAAGTGTGCAGGTGGTCAGTGATTCAGGATTTTGCAGGGAGCTTAATTCACAAAGCCATGCAGTGATGCTTCTTGGCTCATTGCTGCTCCATTCTGTAAGGCACTATCTTCATCTTCATGGTCAAAACTTCTTCAACACTGACCTCTCTGTCCCAACACACAAAAAGGTAGGCAGAGATGTGGGCAGATAGCTGTTTTTGGAAGCAGTATTGTAGGGTGGTTTCTCTAGGAAACACACTCTGAGACAGAGTTAAGTGTGCAGAAAGCTTATTACTAGGGAGTGCTCCTTGGATCCACATCTGTGGGGAAGAAAGGAAGAAAAAAGAATGGCTTATATCTAGATGTTCCCTCAAAGCCTCATATGGGGTTTTTCAGAGGTGACTGGATCTAGGCTGTTTGATGCTGGGATTAAGTGTGTGATGCTGAGATTAAATGTTATAGTGGGATTAAGGATGTATGACTACTAAATTAGGCCATTTACTGGTTTAACATAGTTCTGGCTATGGATAAAGGGCAGGCCCACCCTCAGTGTGAGTGGTACCACCCAAAGTGGAGGCAGTCTAGAAGGAGTAAAAAGGAGTGGCAGGCTTCTCTGCTGCTTTGCTACATTGTTACTTTGATGCTTACTGTTTGCTGTTTTCTTCCTGCTTTGCTTTGCCATAGATTGCTTTTCCTTAATAACCTTGAGCCCTGTAGCCAGACAACTATGGAATGAAACCTCTGCAAACTGTGATCCAAATATAAACTTTTCCTTCTTTAACTTTAGGTATTGGGTATTTTGTCTCAGCAGTAAGAAATGTAACTAAGACAGGAAAGATGGAAAAGTTAGGCTACAGAACAGCCATGGTAGCATCTCAGCTCGACCAATATACAGCAGTGTCTTAGTTACTTTTTATTCATTACTGAGACAAAATACCTGATGCCCAAAGTTGGGGAAGGAAAGGTTTATTTCTTACAGTTTTTGGAGGTTTCAGTCCATACTCAGTTGGCTCCAAGGCAGGGTGGCATGGCGGGGCCGCAGTTCATGGCGGCTACAAATAGCAAGGCGGAAACTGGCAAAAGAGAGAGAGACACCCTTTCTTCCTGCCATTACATCACATCCTGGCTCCACCCCTAGGCTTGTGTAGCACTCACACCCCCAATCCAAGCACTAGACAATGAACCAATCACAAATGTACAATGCAAATACATGAGGCCTGGGAGCCACCAACATAAACTATGACATTCCACCCCTGGCCTCCAAAGACTCATGTACAACCTTTATACAAAAGACATTTAGTCCATCTCCAAAAGTTGCCAAAGTCCTAACATTTTCAGCATTGCTGAGAAGTCCAAGTCCCAAGTCTCCTCCAATATCTATGGCAAACTCTTAACAGTAACCCTTGTACAAGTGAAACAAGGTTAAACATTTCTTTTTTTTTAATTTTTTAAATTTTATTTAAAAAGAAGGAAAAAAAAAACAGAATAAAGGGTAGCAACAATACAGAATTCCAAGGGAAAAAGGAAAAGAACAACAACAAAAAAACCTAAGAGATTATTACTTGACAAATTACATACTGACTTCTTGGAAATAGTTGTTCAAATTATAAAGTTAAAACATATAAAGTAGACATTCAAACAGTGAGCCTGTTAACAGTTCTGTTCCACAATTGCGTGTTGATGCTGGCCCCTGAAAACTGCTGGGCTCCCAGACCTCTGACTTCAGTGCAGCTGCGGCACAAATTCACGGTGCCTCTGGGTGGGTCGTGTGCAGGGCCAGGTCCGGGTGAGCCGCACACAGGATGTTCAGCTCCACGCTCAGGCTGCTCAAGCCAGTTGCATCGGCACAGTTTGGTCAGTCAGGTAGCTTTCGGGCAGGAATTCAGGCAGCTCGAGGAGGGCGCCGTGCATGCTGATCTTAGCTTCACTAATGGTAGCCCCGGGACCTCATATTTGAGTGTTTTTTTTTAAACTTTAGTTTCTTCCTGGGTTGAGAGAGTCCATCTCTCTCTGTTTGGGTCTCTCCAGGGTGTTAAATTCTGGCATTTAAGCTGTCTCTCTCAGAGAGGATTTCTCTCCTGCTACCTACTGGTCCACCATCTTTGGAAAACTCTGGAGTTCGGAAACTGTTATCCTACCTCCAAATTTAGATTTTCCCATGATGCCTCAGTCAGGACCATAGAGGAGCCACAGCAGGCAGCTGAGTTCTGTGTGGTCAGCGCTGAAGGGAAATTGTCCTGGTTGGACCACACACTCCCTTAAGAAGAGGTGACTGGAGCATCAGGGACTGTAACAAACCTTCACTTACTGGTGAATATTAAAGTTAATGCCATACTCTAGAGATAGTACTCAAAAATATGACAAATAATAGAGATCTGCTAAAGTATCCAAACTGTATGTTCTTCTTGAAGTAATTGTCTACAGTGCTACACACCATACCAGTGTTCTGCTCTCTAAGAACACCCAACATTTTTTCTAGGTAACTGAAAAGTGATTTTTACCTCCTAATATTCAAGTCCATTACACTTTTCAATTAAGGGACTCTCATATCTGGGCTCTGATTGTTCAACAAGTGCCTGTGACCAGTGATATGGGATTGATATTCCTATGACAGATGTGGAAGTAGGATCACACCAGACAGGGCACATAATGACTCAAGTCTCCATTGTAAAATTCAATCCCTGATCAAAAGCAAAATCAATTCATATAGCTGAAATTATGGTTCCCTATTGGGCACAATAATATGAAATAATATGAAATTCAGCATGTTTGAAAGCAGTTCAAAGCTTCTAATTATGGGGACAGTGATGGATCTTAACCTTATTAACTTCTTAAATGCATGTATCTCATGTTTCCAGGGCAGCTGGCTGCTTGCTCGGTTTCCCAGCACCCTAAGTTCCAACATGGCATGGATCTCAGGAGATGCTGCTGCTTCTTGCCCTGGGTTGGCTGTGGCTTGACAGACCACAGCCACTTACCAGGGAGGCTGGCTGCTTCCTTGGTTTCCCAGCCTCAAATCTTTGAAAGCACTCCCACTGCCTCTTATAAATGTTCGTAGAAATAAAAAATGCTACTCTGATTCTTATTTAGTACACTGCAATTTCAAACATGGAAATTTTATTTTAAAAAAACAAAAAAAAGTAAAGCCAATCAAAACAAAACAGTAAAAGTAATATAGAACTTCAAAACAAGAAAATAGAGAATCAACAATGGCTACTGTAATGTTCTTGTTATCTTGAAAATATCTGCCCTACCATCAGCCATAATAAAATCAAACAAAACAGAGCTCAATAAAACCACTCAAAACAAAACAATTGAAAGTGGTACAAGACTTCAAAACAAGCTAATAGGAAAGTAAGAATGGAGATATATATGTATATATATATATATATATATATATATATATATATATATATATATATATATCTTGGTATATAAGTAATATATCTTGGTATCTTTGAAATAGCTGACCATGCCATCAGATACAATAAAATCAAACAATACAAAACAGAATAAAACCAAGCAAAACAAAACAATGAAAATGATACATGACTTTAAAACAAGATATTAGGGAATTAAAAATGACTACCACATTCAGAAAAAAAAATCCTTCACAGCTGCTATACTGCATACTATCCTCAAAATAGATACTCAGACCATAGGCCTGCAAAGTCAATCAAATGCTAAACACTTCCAGCATTAAGTTTTTTTTTTAAATTTTATTTTAAAGAGAATAAAACAAAGGAGGGCAGAACAGAGCAGAACAGAACAGGACAACATAGGCAACACAGTACTTTACATTAAAACAACCAGACATTAACAGTAGCTATCACAATATCTCTTTCTCTGCTATAGTTGAGCATAGTTTCAAATACAATAATATCAAACATAACAAAATAGTGTAAAACCATTCAAAGAGTGAAAGAATTACAGGGCATTCTGAACAGAATAACACAGAATGATCAATGGGTACTATAATATCTCATTTTCAATAAAAAGTTTTGTCTATACTATCACACATATTCAAATCCCAATAAGACACAATGTGATAGATAAAACCAATGGTAGTAGAAGAATAGAAGCATGGTAGGACTTCTCAGAAGGATGATATTAAATCAGCAATAGCTGTCATAATGTTTTGTTTTCTTGAAAACAGCTGTTCATACCATCATGCATGACATAGTCAAACAAAACAGAATAGAACCATTCCAACTGATGAATGAAAATATTGAAAGGCTTCAAAGCTATGAGATGGGGACTCATGCTTACCATAAAATCTTATATACTCTTATCAACTCTCATACTAGGGAGACTATACAGTATTTACACATGTGAGTCTGGTTTATTTCGCTTATGAGTATGGCCTCAAGTCATGTCCATTTATTTATAAATATCTCAATGTGGTCATTCTCTCTCTCTCTCTCTCTCTCTCTCTCTCTCTCTCTCTCTCTCTCTCAGGAAGACAGCATTCTATATTAAAAAGAAATAGAACAATGAATCAAATTCACGGCAGTTATGTTTGAATTTGGGGGGGAGACCGAAAAATTAGAATTTTTACTCTTCCTAGATGAGTTAATATTATGAGTATATGAGATTTCTTTATTCTATGAAATAGCTTTCAAAGTATTTAAGGGTAAAGTTTCTTGTGCTTGTAATTTACTATCAAACAAAAAAGCTGTGGATATTTATTGGCATGCTGACACATAAACACACATATGTACTGTAACTGGACAGCTACAGGCATGGGTATAGCGTAGATATGGAAGAGAAATAGGTGATTCTAGGAGACCTGTTCTTTGTACTTTATCTCTGAATTTGCCATAGTGTTCTATGTGCTCAAGATGTCCAAATTTTTAAATTTTGTGAAACAATGCAAAAACATAAGCAAAATCACACCATAACCAAGATCAAGACAGGCACATTTACTGGTTTTGCCCTTCCTAACAGAGGCTTTCCACCTAATGCCTCGCCTTAAGTTGAGGGAGTGACTCTTTGAGGTTTCTGTTTTATATGGGAGTTTTTCTATAAGATTCTTAGGTTTTTAAAGCATGCTTGCAGCCCATGATGCTGTTAAACAGAAGCTCCAGGTCCCAGGTTTTACCAGATCGCCTGAGGAGAAATCTGGCTCTGGTGTTTGCTTACATTACAAGGCTTGGTCTTCCATTTCATGTTTGGCCTTCAGTTTCTTGATGGCTTGCCAGCTAAATAATTTATCTAATTTCAAAAGTGTTTTCAATCCAGAACTTTTGGTTGTTTTTACAAGAAGGATGATTCAAACCATCTCTTCCCATTAACTTTCTAGAAGCAGAAGTTTTAGTACAACTTATATGGAAGTTCAATCACAATTATTTGTGAAGTTTCTTTCCCTTTTATGATATCTAATGTAGATTTTGGGTCTCTCACTCTCTCAGATTCTCACACTAGGGAGATGATACAGTGTTTACACATGCAAGTATGATTTATTTCACTTATGATTATGGCCTCTAGTTGCATCCATTTACCGATAAAAGCCCCCAGTCTATCCTTCTTTATGGCTGAGTAGTATTCCACTATATAAAAATATCACATTTTTCCACCGAGTCTGTAGTAATCTCACCTTTTTCACTCCTTATTGCATAAATTTGAGTTTTTTCTTTCCTTTTTAAATAAGGTTGGCTAGGGGCTTATCAATTTTATTTATTCTTTCAAAGAACCAACTCTTTGATTCATTGATTCTTTGTATTATTTTCTTATATTCTATTGCATTAATTTCTGCTCTGATCTTTATAACTTCTTCCCTACTTTTGGCTTTGGACTTGGCTTGCTCTTCTTTTTCTAGATGTTTGAGTTGTAGCATCAGGTTGTTTATATGTGTTCATTCTGTTTTCCTGATGTGGGAACTCAGTGCAATAAATTTTCCCCTGAGGGCTGCTTTCATTGCAGTCCACAAATTCTGCTAAGTTGTGTTTGTATTTTCGTTTGCTTGTAGATAATGTTTAATTTCTTCTTTAATTTCCTCTGTGACCCACTGATTGCTCAAGAGTGTATTACCCAGTTTCCATGTGTTTGTGAGGTTTTTGCAGTTGCTTTTATCATTAATTTCTAGTTTCATGGCACTATGATCTGATAACATGCATGGGATAATTTCAGTTCTTTTGCATTTACTTAACTATGTTCTGTGGACTAGCATATGGTCTATTTCAGAGAATGTCCCATGTACTGCTGAGAAGAATGTATATTCTGATGTTGTTGGATGGAAAACTCTATATATGTCTATCAAGTCCATTTGTTCACAGGTATGATTCAGTTCTGTTATTTCTTTGCTGATTTTCTGTCTATTTGATCTGTCCCTTTGTGTCAATGGTGTGTTAAGTTATCCTGTTAAAATTGTGTTATTGCTTATTTGATTTTTCATTTCTGTTAATATTTGCTTTGTATAGTTGGGTGCTCTGGAATTTGGTGCATATATGTTTAAGATTGTTATCGCTTCCTCTTGAAGTTTTCCCCTAACTAGTATGTAGTGACTTTCTTTATCTCTTTGGATCATTCTTGGGTTGAAGTTCACATTGTCTGAAAACAGGATAGCTACTCCCACCTTTTTTTGGTTTCCTGTTGCATGAAGTATTGTTTTCCATCCTTTGACTTTCAGTCTATGGGTTTCCTTTGGGGTTAGATGGGTTTTTTGTAGACAGCATATGGTTGGATGTTGTTTCTTGATCTATTCTGCCAGTCAGTTTCTTTTGATTGGTGAGTTGAGGCCATATACATTAATGGTTATAACTGTTATATATTGGTTTATTTTTGACATGTTATCTTTCTGCTGTTGTATCATTAGCTTTCCATTCTGTTTAATTGTCTGCCTTGCTTGGTGGTTTTATGCTATGTGTATCTAGAATGTCTTTCAGTATTCCTTGTAGAGTTGGTTTGGTGGTCATGAAGTTTTTCAGCTGTTCTTTGTCATGGAAATATCTTATTTATGCATCCATTTTGAAGGACAGTTTTGCAGGTACGTCAATCTGGGTTGGAAGTTGTTTTCCTTTAGGATCTGAAATACTTCACTACATGCTCTTCTTGACTTCATTGTTTGTGTTGAGAAGTCTGCTGTGATAGGTTTTCCTTTATAGGTGATCTGTCTTTTCTAACAGCTTTTAGTATTCTGTTCTTATGGACTAGATGTTTGAGATTATATTTTGCTTTTTTGTTTTGCCATTTTCCTCACTTGATTTAGTGTTTGGTCCTTCAGACCCGCTAGTGTCAACTGTTGGTAGTGTGTATCTTGGTTTCCTACTGTAAGATTGATGTTTGTCTAGTTGTTGGGTCCCACAATGAGTAGGTGGGCCAGTGGCCTGACTTCCTGCTTCAGGGCTGATGGGTGAGTCCTAAATTCTTCCTGGGCTGACAAGCCTAGTAGTATTGATGTACGTCAACTTTTAGTTCCTGCTAGTACTTTATCTTCAGGTTATTCCAGGTCATCAAATCTCCTTGTGTATAGTGTTTGTGTTGGCTGAAGCCCTGTGTCTCTGTTGTGTGCTTGTGTGTCTCATAAGCCCTTTTTATATTCTTCAAGTTGGGGGAGTCCTTCTTGACACCCTCCTCACTCTGCCTGATATTTTCTGTGTGTAGGAAGGGGTCACCCTCACTCTTGTCAGACTTACCAAGTTCTTACAGTTAGTTGTAGGGAGCTTTACTACTGTCCCTTTTTACCCACTGTACACCTGTATTTTAGGGGCATACTCACAACACTGTCTGAAGACAGCTGATATCTTTTTTCAGTGAGGCAATCACTTAATCTCCCTTCACACTAGCACAGATAGTCTGCTCTAGCCCAAGGTTCCTATGGGTGCAGAGTTCCAAGTTTGCCCCATGGGCTGGGATTTCATAGGAGCACGTGCAGTCAGGGCCCAGGAGTGGGTTCCAGGCCCTGCTCACTGCTTGGAATTCTCTGGGCTTAGTCCGTTTACCTCTCATGTGTCTTGGGGTGGTATCAGACTCAGGACGTGGTCTTACTGCCTGGGCGTGGAGTTCCAAGTTTTCTGAATGTGCACTGGGATTCTGCAGGAGCACCCACAGGCAGGGCCCAGGCTGGGTTCCGGCTGCTTGGCATTCACTGAGTGTAGTCCGGTTAGGCCTGCTAATCCCTCTTGTGCACCTTGGGGTGGTATCAGATGTAGAGCACGGGGCACGGTCTTACTGTCTTGCCTCGAGCACCACATTTTTCTTTTTTTAAATTTTTAAATTTTTTTTATTTTCAAGTGAATAAAACAAAAGAGAACAGAACAAAGCAGGTCAGAACAAAACAATATAAGCAACACAGCACTTTATAACAAGACAACCGGATATTAACAGTAGGTACCATAATGTCTCTTTCTTTGTAATAGTTGAGCATGGCTTCACATACAATAATATCAAACATAACTACCCAATCCCAGTTCCCAAGAGGTCAATGGAAGATCTCAGTTAGAGCCCCATGGAAGCATTTCAGGTACAGTCCCATGAAAGGTTCTCAAGTAAAGCCTCATGGAAGGGTCTCAAGC
Organism: Dolichotis patagonum; assembly: GCA_004027295.1. Taxonomy (NCBI): domain Eukaryota; kingdom Metazoa; phylum Chordata; class Mammalia; order Rodentia; family Caviidae; genus Dolichotis; species Dolichotis patagonum. Next base: position 29,349 of record PVJX010005856.1, read on the forward strand.
ACAGATCCATGGAACTGTCTCAGTTACAGCCCCACAGAAGGGTCTCAGGTACAGCCTCATGCATGGGTCTCCAGTGCAGCCCCATGCAAAGGTCTCAGGTACAGCCCCCTGGAAGGGTGTCAGGTACAGTCCTGTGGAAGAGTGTCAGGTACAGCTCCATGCAAAGGTCTCAGGTACAGTCCAACAGAAGGGTCTCAGGTGCAGCCCCACAGAAGGGTCTCAGGCATGGCCCAATGGAAGGGTGTCAATTAGGACCTCATGAAAGGGGGTTGACACCCTCTCAGCTATCGCCATGGCCCACAGAACTCTCTACTTTGTTCCCTCCATGCTTATGTAAGTCTCTGCAGCATGCACGACTGATGTTTGAACACCAAAGGACCTTCCTGCTACTGGAGACTGAAATGACAACCCCTAAATTAGAGTACAGGAAAGTATAAAACAGAAACCTAGTAGACATAAAAATCCAATCAAAGTATGCAGTACAGGCAGTGGAAATGACCAGTGTGAAGAGAGAGTGTCAGATCTAGAAGATAGCATGGGTACAGATGATCATATGCTTTGAAATACTGGACTTTAAAAACAACAGTGGCATATAGAATTCCAAATAGCCATAGCCAGAAAAGATCTGCCCCAAAACATATCACTGTCAAAATCCTTCAAGTTCAAAGGAAACTAAGACAAATCTTCAAAGGGATGTATAGGTGTAGAGTAATTTAAATCAAAATAGCAGTGGTATTCTTTGCAGAACTAGAAAAAACAATCTGAAAATTTATATGGAACCATAAGACAACCAGAATAGCAAAAGTAATCTTGAGCAACAAAAGCAAAATAGGAAGCATCATAATCTCCGATCTTAAATTTTGTTACAAACCAATAATGATAAAAAAAAAAAAACCAGCATGGTCCTGGCACAAAAACAGACATAGAGATCAATGGAACAGAACAGAGGGTGCTGAAACAGACTTAAGTACACACAGACATCTCATCTTTGACAGAGTGACCAAAAATATATACTGGAGGAAAGATAACTTCTTCAATAATGGTGTGGAAAAATTCATTATCCACATACAGAAGGTTGAATCCAGATCCATATCTCTCATCATGCACTGAAAGAAAATAAAAAACAGCTTTCAATCTGGGGAGCTGAGAGTATGCAAGGTGAGTTCCAGCATGCCTGTGCTGGCTTGGGGAGAGCTTTAGACCATCGCCTCCAGTGCTTAGGAGCCTGTCCAGCTTCCTGAAACACCAGAGGTGGCATGGGAGGTTCTGTGGGCCTGAATGGACCATGCCTAACAACCTTCTTTCAATCTGGGATGCTGAGGGCACATGAGGTGAGTTCCAGTGCACCTGCACTGGGTCAGGGAGAGCTTTAGACCATTGCCTCCAGTGCTTAGGAGCCTGCCAAGCTTCCTGAAACACCAGAGGTGGCACAAGAGGTTCTGAGGGCCTGACTGGACCATGCCTAGCAACCTTTAAATCTGGAGAGCTGAAGGCACATGAGGTGAGTTTCAGTGCACCTGCACTGGCTTGGGGAGAGCTTTAGACCATCACCCCCAGTGCTTAGGAGCCCACTCGGCTTCCTGAAACACTGGAAGTGGTATGGGAGGTTCCAAGTCTTGACTGGACCATGCCTAGTGAACTTCTTTCAATCTGGGGGGCTAAGGGCATGCGAGGTGAGTCCCAGTGTGCCTGTGCTGGTTCAAGGAGAGCTTTGGACTATTGCTCCCAGAAGTTAGGAGTATGCCCAGCTTCCTGGAACACTGGAGGTGGCATGGGAGTTCCTGAAGGCCTGACTGGACCATGCTCAGCAACCTCCATTCATCCCAGGAGCCAAGGGAACATACAGGTAATTCCAACAAGCCTGGGGGAAGCTTTGGAACATCACTCGATACTCAGAAATATAGGAAAATGACAAAATGAAAGATCAAAATGCAATCTCAAACCTACAGCCCTTCCCAAGAAAGCCTAGGAGCCATGTACATAGAAGAAGATATAAGCCATACACCTGAAATGCCTGAAATGATATCAACTGAAATAAAAAAAACAACTCCAGGAAGCTATAAAAGAATTCAAATCAGAAATAATCTCCCAGTTAAAAGGAGAAAGAATAAAGATAATGAAAGAAATGCTGAACACATCTAATGAAGAAACAGTTAAAAAAATTAGAGAAACAATGCAAAAACATGGAAACTGTGAATGAACAATATAAGAAACAAACAGAATGCATGAAGCAGATTCAAAGAGATATACAAGAAATCAAAAATTCCATTGAAAGTTGGAAAAACCACCTCAATGAAAGTGAATATAGAATTTCACACCTCAAAGAAAAGATTGCAGCTAGTGAACAGGAAAGAAAAGACCTTTTAAAAATAACAAGGAATCAGGAAATAACAATTCAACAACTGCAAGCTGATACAAAGAAAAAACATAAGATCAATAGGGATAAATGAAAAAGAAAGGGACAGCCCAATGATATCAAGAGGCTATTTACAGAAATAATAGCTGAAAACTTCCCAAACATGAGAATGGAAACTGACATATGGATTAGTGAAGCATATAGAACTCCAAATAGCCATAACCAAAATAAAACTACACCCAGACAAACAATAATCACCATCCCAGAAATCCACCATAAGAACATAATACTAAAAGAGAGAAAAGACAGATCACCCATAAAGGAAAACCTATCAGAATCACAGCAGACTTCTCAACACAAACAATGAAGTCAAGAAGAGCATGGAGTGAAGTATTTCAGATCCTAAAGGAAAACCACTTCCAACCCAGACTGACATACCCTGCAAAACTATCCTTCAAAATGGATGCAGAAATTAGATACTTTCATGACAAAGAACAGGTGAAGAACTTCATGACCACCAAACCAACCCTACAAAGAATACTGAAAGACATTCTAGATACACATAGGTAAAACTACCAAGCAAGGCAGACAATTAAACAGAATGGAAAGGTAAAGATGCAACAGCAAAAAGATACCATGTCAACAATAAACCAATATATAACAGTTATAACCATTTATGTAAGTGGCCTCAACTCACCAATCAAAAGAAACCGATTGGCAGAATAGATCAAGAAACAATATCCAACCATAGGCTGTCTACAAGAAACCCATCTAACCCCAAAGGAAACCCATAGACTGAAAGTCAAATACTTCATGCAACAGGAAACCAAAAAAAGGTGGGAGTAGCTATCCTGTTTTCAGACAATGTGAACTTCAAACCAAGAATGATCCAAAGAGATAAAGAAGGTCACTACATACTAGTTAGGGGAAAACTTCAAGAGGAAGAGATAACAATCTTAAACATATATGCACCAAATTCCAGAGCACCCAACTATACAAAGCAAATATTAACAGAAATGAAAAATCAAATAAACAATAACACAATTTTAACAGGAGATGTTAACACGCCATTGACACAAAGGGACAGATCAAATAGACAGAAAATCAGCAAAGAAATAACAGAACTGAATCACACCTGTGAACAAATGGACTTGATAGACATATATAGAGTTTTCCATCCAACAACATCAGAATATACATTCTTCTCAGCAGTACATGGGACATTCTCTGAAATAGACTAGCCCACAGAACATATTTAAGTAAATGCAAAAGAATTGAAATTATCCTATGCATGTTATCAGATCATAGTGCCATGAAATTAGAACTTAATGATAAAAGCAACTGCAAAAACCTCACAAACACATGGAAATTGAGTAATACACTCTTGAGCAATCAGTAGGTCACAGAGGAAATTAAAGAAGAAATTAAACAATATCTACAAGCAAACAAAAAATACAATACAATTTATTAGCATCAGTGTAATGGAAGCAGCCCTCAGAGGAAAATTCATTGCACTGAGTTCCCACATCAGGAAGACAGAAGGAACACAAATAAACAGCCTAATGCTACACTTCCAACACCTAGAAAAAGAAGAGCAAGCCAAGCCCAAAGCCAAAAGAAGGGAGGAAATTATAAAGATCAGAGCAGAAATTAATGTAATAGAGACTAAGAAAATAATACAAAGAATCAATAAATCAAAGAGTTGGTTCTTTAAAAGAATAAATAAAATTGATAAGCCCCTATACAACCTTATTTAAAAAGGAAAGAAAAAAGTCAAATTCATGCAATAAGGAATGAAAAAGGTGAAATTACTACAGACTCTGTAGAAATTTAGATCATCAACACCCATTTTGAAAACCTCAATTCTCATAGGTTCAATAACACAGAAGAAATGGACAGATTATTAAACATATGAACCACCAAAGCTGGGTGGGGAAGATGTAAAACTGCTGAATAACCCAATTTCTATTAATGAAATTGAAAATGTAATTAAGTCCTTACCAACAAAGAAGAGCCAAGGCCCAGATGGATTCACTATGGAATTCTACAAGAAATACAAAGAAGACTTAATGCCTGCACTCCTCAAACTCTTCAATGAAATTGAAAGAGAAACAATGCTTCCTAAGTCATTCCTGGAAACAAATATTAGTCTACTACCAAAACCTGAGAAAGACCCAACTAAAAAAGAGAACTATAGGCCAATCTTCCTAATGAACATAGATGCAAAAATTCTCAAAAATGTTGGCAAACAGGATGCAGCAAGTCATCAAAAAGATTATACACAACGACCAAGTGGGGTTCATCCCAGGAATGCAGGGGTGGTTCAACATGCATTAATCAACTAATGTAATACAGCATATAAATAGAGCTAAAAGTAATAATCACATAATCATCTCTATAGATGCAGAAAAAGCTTTTGATAATGTCCAACACTCATTCATGATAAGAATCTTATGGATAATTGGAATAGATGGTCTTTACTTCAATATGATAAAGGCCATCTATGACAAACCAACAGCCAGCATCCTATTAAATGGTCAAAAAAGAAAGCCTTTACCTTAAAATCAGGCACAAGACAAGGATGTCCCCTATCACCGCTCCTATTCAACATAGTACTGGAAGTACTAGCCACAGCAATTAGACAAGAGAGAAATAAAAGGAGTAAAGATAGGAAAAGAGGAAGTTAAATTATCATTATTTGCAGATGACATGATACTTTACATAGAAGACCCCCAAAACTCCATTGAAAGACTCCTAGATATAATAAATAAATTCATCAATATAGCTGGATACAAAGTCAATACTCAAAAAATCAATAGCATTCCTATACACTAACAACAAAAGTACTAAAAGAGAAATAAGAGAAGACACACCCTTCACACTAGCATACAAAAAAATGAAATACTTAGGAATTAATCTCATGAAAGAAGTAAAAGAGCTATGCAGGGAAAATTATAACACCCGGAAAAAGGAAATCAAAGAGGACCTCAGAAAATGGAGAGACATCCCTTGTTCATGGATAGGAAGAATAAATATTGTGGAAATGGCCATTCTCCCAAAATTGTTTTAATGGAATCCCAATCAAAACACCACTAACATACCTCATAGATCTAGAGAAATCACTCTTATAATTCATCTGGAACCAGAAGACACCTAGAATACCAAAGGCAGTTCTAAGCAGCAAAGACAAGGCAGGAGGCATCACAATCTCTGACTTGAAGTTATACTACAAAGCTACTGTAACAAAATCAACATGGCACTGGAATAAAAGCAGACCTGAAGATCTATGGAATAGATTGGAAGATGCAACCACAACCACAACCACAACCACAACCACAAACTTACTCAACCACCTTATCTTGATAAAGGGGCCAAACATGCTTGCTGGAATAACGACAGTCTCTTTAACAAATGGTGCTGGAAAAATTGGCTATCCATATGCCAAAAGCTAAAACTAGACCCATGCCTATCACCATGTATTAAACTAAAATCTAAATGGAGCAAAGATCTAAATCTTAAAACAGAAACACTAAATCTGTTGGAAGAGAAAGTAGGTAAAAATCTTGAAAACACAGGGGTAGGTAGAGAATTCATGAACAAGAATCAACCCACATGGGAAATATTTCCCAGAATCAATAACTGGGATCACATCTTATTAAAGAGTTTCTGCATGTCGAAAGAGATTTCCAGCACAGTGAAAAGAAAACCCACAAATTGGTAAAATTCTTAATTGACTGTCCCTCAGACAAAGGACTTCTATGTAGAAGTTATAAAGAATTAAAACTATCAGACCCTAGAAATTCAAAGTCCCAATCCAAAAATGGCATCTGAAATGAATACACACTTCTCAGATCAAGAAATACGAATGGCAAATAAATACATGAAAAAATGTTCAGCATCATTAGTCATTAGAGAAATGCAAATTAAAACCACACTGAGATTACATGTCACCCCAGAAAGAATGGCCAGGATAAAAAAAAAAAAACCTACCAACAACAAATGCTGAAGAGGCTGTGGGGAAAAAGGAACTCTTCTGCACTGTTGGTGGCAGTGTAGACTGGTGCAATCAGTGTGGAGGTTAGTCTGGAGATTCCTCAAAAAGCTGGGATTGGAAGTCCCATTTGACCCAGCTATTCCACTTCTAGGCATATTCCCAGAAGAACTGAAAACATCATACGACAGTGATATATGTGCACCCATGTTTATAGCAGCACAATTTGTAATAGCCAGATCTTGGAAACAACTTAAGTGCCCATCAACTGAGGAATGGATAAAAAAGTTGTATTTTTATACAATGGAGTACTACTCAGCTATAAAGAATGATCACACTGAGATATTTATAAATAAATGGACACAACTTGAGACCATACTCATAAGCAAAATAAATCAAACTCACATGTGTAAATACCATATAGTCTCCCTAGTATGAGAGTTGGTAAGAGTATATAAGATTTTATGGAAATCATGATTCCCCCTTTCATGTCTTTGAAGCCTTTTGACGTTTTCATTCATCAGTTGGAATGGTTTTATTCCGTTTTTTTTTACTTTATTATGTGTGATGGTATGAACAGCTGTTTTGAAGAAAACAAAACATTATGGCAGCCATTGCTAATTTAATATCATCTTGCTTTGAAGTCCTACCATGCTTTTATTTTTCTATTATTAGCGGTTCTATCATGTTGTGTCTTCCTGGGATTTTAATTTATGTGATAGTATAAACAAATTTTTATGTAATATGAGATATTATAGTAGCCATTGACCATTCTCTGTTATCTGGTTCAGAATACCCTGTAATTCTTTCATTCTTTTGAATGGTTTCATACTATTTTGTTATGTTTGATATTATTGTATTTGAAATTATGCTCAACTATAACAGAGAAAGAGATATTATGATAGCTACTGTTAATGTCCATTTGTCTTATTGTAAAGTGCTCTGTTGCTTATGTTGTTCTGTGCCGATCTGCTTTGTGCTGTCCTCTTTTGTTTTAGTCTTTTTAAAATAAAAAAAATAAAGAAAAACCATTATAAGAAAAGATAAAATGTTAAATTTCATAGACCATCAAACCATATTAATTATAGTTTTAGTGCCCTTGATTAAGAAACATCACATATCTATTCTCACTCTTGGGTAGATCTTTTACAACCAAATCAAAATATGTTCATGTTGCTCACAAACAGCTACTACCCCTTCTCCACCTTACACTGACTAGGCAGGCTTCTGGAGAGTTCATTGCCTTTGCTGTATCTGTTTCCTGTCCTGTTGTCCTCACTCCTCAAACAGTGATTCTCTCTACCTTCCTTTCACTTGCACTATTCCATCAATTGCTTTTAATACAACCGCCAATAATGTCTATGTTGATAAATTCAAGAAGACTATTTATTTACCCATTCATGGATTTATGGTCAGCAGATGGAACCCAGAGCCTCAGTCATGTAAAAGCATGTGCTCTACCACTGTATTACACACTTAGCTCCTCCAAATTCTTAGTCCATATCTTGCTTGACTGCTCCATCATATTTGGTATGATTCACCAGACTTTCTCAGCACTGGAGTTCACAGATTTTCTCTGACACCATTTAGTGCTCACTTTTCTTCTTCTGGTCTCTTAGTGTTCCACTTTACACACTCTTTCCTCATTTCATACTCTCCTTAAGTGGTCTCATTTGTACTCTACTTTTTTTTTTTTGTACCGGGGATTGAACTCACAACCTCATGCTTGCCAGACAGGTGCTGATGCCACTGAGCTACATTCCTGGCCTTGTACTCCACTTTTGTTAACTCTTATATATTAATGATGTGCACACCTCCCTCTCTCACACCCATGTAAATGTCTGATAGATCCATTGGGACATCTCTAAGGTGCCTTAAACTCAATATACCAAAGTCAGCCAGATTTTCACATTCCCTTTGTATATTAGCAGATGACACAGTAAACCCACCATCTTACTCATGTCTCAAACCCAGACATCTTTTTGACATTTTCCTGTAAAAGCCTCTTTCTCCTCATTACTTCCTTATTTATTATGACATATTTCCATTATGGTCTTTGTCACTATGCTTATATCATTTGTTCACCCCATTAGACTGTGAGCTGGAGAATAGGAATGTTGTATGCCCATTACCTAACATTGTTTTATGTTCTATTATTTTAGCAAATACAGTTAGCAAATACATTTTTTAGACATCTGAAATTAAATTTGAGCTTTTCTGGCACAGAAAATCATTGTTATCATTAAATATTGGATTAATGTATCATTTAATGATGGAGAGAACTAATTTAAGAAATGCTAGTTGTCAAAACTCAATCTGGGTTTTGAGTTCAGCAGACATAGTTATTAAATGCAGTAAATGTGCTCACCATTGCATTTATGGCTATCTCCTAAAGAGTTCAACATATTATTTAGTAAAGTACATTAGACAACTTTAATAATGAGTTTCATAGACTATACTGAGACCCTTAATGAGATTGAGAGTGAGTGATTTTATACACTTCCTGTTTTCCTAATCTTCACTGGCTAATTACTAAAGCAAAATATCTTCTAAATTTGGACAAAAAATTCCTACTTTTAATTTCATACCAATCAAAAGCCCCCTGCTTCATTTACTGGGTCCTACTTGTGATAAGTAGTTTCTACAAAAGCTATCTTTCTGTCATTTAATTAAGCATGTTCCTTCCTTATTAACAGTAAGCTAAATAAGAGTCCAGAATCCACGTTTTCCAGTGCTATCATATCACTGCCATCAGACAGGAGAATGTAAACCAGATTCCCCTTATACATCATTGAATGTTAATAACTATATTCCATTTTTATTTCCTTTAAGAATTATGTAGAATCTGACTGAGATGGCACAAGCCTATAATTTCAGCATTCTGGGAGGCTGAGGCACAAGGATTGCAAGCTGATGTCCATCCTGGGCAACTTAGTGACAGCAAGATCTTGTCTCAAAATTTTTTAAAAAAAGGCTGTAGATGTAACTAACGAGAAATAGAGAGATTTAAAAAAAAGAAATAGGGAGAGAAATCATTTGCAAAAGGGAAGCAAAGAGACCAAGTGATGGAGGGAGTAGGAAAAGAGGGAGGGGAAAGAAAGGAAAAAAGATTGAAGATGTGTTAAATACATGTACCAACTCCCATAAAGAATGTAATCATCATGTACTGCTCACATGTAACAATAAAAATTAAAATGACAAAAAGTAAAATTCCGCTCAGCAAGCCAGCCATTTTTCTCAGCCTACTACATCTACAGCTGGATTACTGACATCAAAAACAGCAGCTCTCATCCAAGTTTACAGCACTAGGAAAGATGGGAAGTCAATTTCATGTTCTAGCTACTACTAAGTACTGGGTACTGTAGTTAGAATTGGTATTATAAAAATAAATGACATAATCTGATAGTCTGACATTGGGAAAAATTAATATATTAATTAATGTACCAGTAGAGTAAGTAAAATAAAACTCAATATAAGTTCAACCAAAGATACTTGGAGATGGCACAGACATGAAACTGATTAACTGTATTACCACCTTGAGATAGATTTTATAACTGATTTAATGAATTTTGTTGTCAAATTTCCTTTAGATTCTGACATGAAAACAGTTTACTGAAACTTCCCAAGCCTGACTGCATAAATATGTAGGTTCCCTGAAAGCAAGACTAAATGGTAAGTCCTGTTAGGCTGGCAGTCATCTGATATTTCTATTTCTCTATTACATTTTAGTAGTCATCTGGTCCAACCAAAATTTACTGCATGCCCACACGTGCAAGCTGGTTTGCTGGTTTGCTAGGAATTGTGGATTTCTAGCAAAGATGAATCAAAATGATACCTACTGTCCAATAACTTACAGTTTAGTTCTACCTACATACATGGGGAAAACAGAAGCCACCCTAGGTATTTGTAATAGAAGAAGTTCAATATAAGGAAATGGTTACATAAATGATGGATGAACTAAAATGCCAGGCGGGAACTGGGAGGTAGTGGCTGGAGGGACAAGGATGATAGAGCAGAGGCTAGCACCTTGGTGGTGGAGCTGGGGTCAGTCACAAAGGCTATCATAAAGACACAGCCACTCAGTTCTACGTTCCACCTTCTCAGCACTCTGTTATGTCCGAGTTCACCCACACTGCTGGCAAGCACGCACAGGAAAGGAGAATACTGATGTGAGTGCCCAGGCAGTGTCCAGCACTGAGAGCTCCCAGGCACCCGCAGTCCTCCTCAGTGATTCATTTAGGGAGTGGCACCACACTATACTATGCTCAGTGTTCCTTTTGGAATTTGGTTTTCCTTGTTCCCAGAAGTTCCCTAATTTGTGTTTTTTAGCACTTTCCAAAGAACAGAAATATTCAATGAGCTATGAACCACTGAAGAGTGTTGGACATGCAAACATTCTCTTCAAAGAATATCTTACTCTGAAACCCACTGTGTATAAATATAAATGCAAAGTTGTTCTGCTTGAAACATAAGTTGGGAGCCTTACTGGCTCCGACCAAGGCCAATTCTGAGTATACAATTGGAGGACCTGCAGAGTCCCACCTCTTCGCATTTCTTCAGTGTGCTCTTATTAGTAGACACATGGTGATCTGTCCCATCTAGCGATGCTTGGCTAAGAAAACATTAAAGGAAGCCTAGATAAACCTGTGTACAACTCCAAGGGGAAGACAGCTCTGAGGGTAACTCACATCTGCGACCACTCTGCGAATGAATCATACTCGGGCAGGCGCTTCGGAACAAGGTGGCGGATAGTTTCTCAAACTTTGAAATGGCACTGTTGATAAAATATAGGGTAGAAACACTCCACTGGATCTTCTAGGTTAGTGAAGATTGTTACAGAAGGAAAAATCGTGACTGTTCTTCAAATATTTTCCCCTTGGGTTAGTCTACACCATTCTCAGGAGCCTCTGCCTAGGAGGAGCTCCAGTTACCATCCCTTTCCAGTCCTGGCTCCACACCTGGAGCCGTCACCTGACGGAATCTTAGGCAGAAGGGAATACAGGTGAGCAGCCTGGGTGTTTGGAAGCTGGACTGCAAAATAGTCCTCTATATAGCTCTGGCCTTGCGAAGGATGGATGGATTCCTCGTGTTTATTAAAAACAAAGACTTTTAACTAAAACTTGATTTAAAAAATGTACTCGCCATTTCAAGTACCGGTAAAAGAATGAAGACACAGGAGGGCCCCGTGGGTCTCTGGACCACTTGAAAAGCCAGAACTTTCCTGAACTTCAAGATCCCACCAGAGACAGTCCCATGCTAGAGGGACTGTCGAGTGGGCGCCACAAGCCTGACCGGAGTGGGCTCTTAGGGAGCAGGAGGGGCCGCAGTACCCACGCGGCTGCGCCCGCGCCCAGGCTCTGAGCCGCGGGGCTCCTGGCCAAGGGGCCGCCGGCTCGGTCCTCCCCGCCCCCGGCCGGCCAGGCCATAAAGCGCGGGCGGCGTCCGCGGAGCCCAGCGGGCAGCAGCGCCCTCCGGACCCGACGCGGCCACTAGGCAGAGCGGGCAGCGCGTCCCGAGCGCCGCAGACATGCAGGCCCCGCGCCTCGCCGCCGCCGCGCTCCTGCTGCACCTGGCCCTGCAGCCGTGGGGGTCCCGGGCCGCGCCCCAGGGTGAGTGCCCACCGCGCAACCCGCGTCGAAGCGCCGCATGCCCAGACAGAGAGGGGATGTGACTAGTTTCTCAACAACAGTTTTGGAGGTGTAAACTCTAGTCTATGCGACGACCTGGGGTTCGCCGCAGTTCTCCCAGGGCCCTGGGCCTCCCGGGCGCTGCTGCACTGGCCCCATAGCCGCGGGTGCGCGGCGCACGGTGCGAGCCCAGGGGTACCGGGACAGGCCCGTCTGCTGTGCGCTTTTCCCTCCGCGCGGTCCTTGCGCCCGAAGCCCCTGCAGTGGCTGAGCTGGATCCGCGTCCCTGGGAGCAGCCGCCTTAGTCCGCCAGCTGCGCCCACCCTGAAGGCGCTTTCGGGAGCTGATTCCACCACTTAGTTCTTGAGATAAAGGGGAAGAGCTACAAAATTGATCTTTGTTTCCATGAAAAAGTAAACATTTGATGAATAATTTGAGATGACACCTAGGTAGTCCTCAAGTCGCACTGTGAAAGGGGAGAGAAGAGGCTGCAGGCAGAAAATACTCCCGGTTAAACAGAATTTCTTTTGAAGACGAAAAGGCAGAAAGGATTTAAGAAAAGATCTTAGGGCTCTGACTGGCTATCCCGTGGTGGTCTTTCTATTTGAACTTGGTGATGGGTTGATTTATTACAGATTTGGGAAATAAAGCACATGATTTGAATTTAAAATTGTACCTTATGAAGCCAGAAGCATGAGGATGTTCTCCGAACTGCCCTCACTGCCCCCTGCAGGGAGCACCCCTTTAAACTTCCTTTTTCCCACAGATAACTCACTTTGACTCCAGGGAGGTCATCAGAATCGTGATTTGGGAGTGCTGTGCTGCTAATCTTGGTTTAGGTTGAAATATTTTACATGCAGTGGTTTGTAATGTGCATTGTGGCCTGTGTGTCTCTGAGGTAAGAAAAGAAATTTTAAACACAGTTTAAAAGTTTTCTTATTGCAGGGGCGATTTGGCAGGTCTGAATAATGTTTTAAGCTTATAGAAATTCCTGATATTTGAGCACACAACTTCATTGTATGTCTGAGGTATAGACTGTATTTCTTAAACATGGTAGTTTTAGTGAGACTTAAAACTGAGCTATGTAACCTAAATTATCTTGTTAATTTAGGTGAAGTAGGTGGTCTGATTATGTCAAGTTTCTGGTAGATTCTTTTATTGAATTATCTAGTCAGTCTGCAGTTATCAGCTGGACTGGATAATTTGCTTATAACCATTTCCCTCTGAGCTGCATTGGTAGTCTTAAATTAGTAGTTTTCAATTTATATACCATAATAGTTGCACTCTTTGGTAGCAGTAATTTCACCTCTAACACTAGAGCATATGCTTGGGTCCTGGTACTTTTACTAAAATGTAGTAACATTAATAAAAAAAGGAAGCATTTCATTTTCTTTACAAAACACTCTTTAAAGTCATTACTTACAATCCCAACCCTGCTCCTTGGGAGAGCAGCAAATGGGTTAGACAGACCACATACACTGAAGCACAGCAAAGTTCGGCTTGACTTAAACTATGGACTCGATCAAAGTCAAAGCAAGGATCAAGAGTATCAAGAGTTTAATTTCAACTTCCATTTTTTTTTAACACACTCTCTTCCTCTAAAGATTTTTTTCCTGAATGAAACTTTTTAAGCACCTTGCCTTATCTCCCTTTTGCTCTTGTTGGTAGGAATGTAAAGTTTCCACTTCTCTGGAAATTAAAGAATCCACTTTCTTCTTTGAAATATAGTAGACAGCTGTCTTCATGATGTGGGGATGTGGAGGTAGCACAATCATATTCTGCTCTCCAACAAATCTAGTGTTAAATCCATTGTTGGGTTAGGTTCTCTTGTGAAAGAAACATTACAGATTTAGTTTGAAGACAAATTTCCTTTTACAAGAATGTTCTTGAATAGCTAGAGTTTTCTTGTTTCTCTTACTCATTTTTTTCTTATTACTTATTCATCATAAAACAGTGAAAACAGAAACTGAATAAGCAAAAAGAAAAAACTTATGCAACCTAATGATAGCTACTTTGAACATTAGCCTATTGTTATATTGTCTTTCATTTGAAATCTTTTTCTGCGCAAACATATCAAGTGGAATAAAGAGTTTTATTGTCTTTCTTTTCAACTACTCTATCATGAATGCCTGTCTATGTATTTATCTTCACTTTAAAATAGATAGTATTCTGACCAGAATTATTCTCCTGAGGTCTGTAATGTGGAACACTGAAGTTGTTTTGAGTATTTGATATTTTAAGCCACAGTTTATTGATGAATTAAATATCTTGGCTTGGCACTGATCATCCCTTTAACTTTTACCTAGCCCTTGCTTCTTTCCTAAGGACTGTCTGTGTCTTTATGGCAAAGTATTATACCAACCAAACTTCTAGGATTTGCATCTCTTCCACTTAAAATTTTACTGGTTTCTCCCCAAAAAGAAAGTCTAGACTTACCACCGATGATGAATATCATTGCAATGAAATAATTTTCTGTATCACCCATTATTTCCTTGGGTTGAATTTCTATAACTCCAGTTGACAGGTAAAAGAGCATACATAACAGAGCCTTTGGCACTGTTATTCTAAATCGTCTTCAAAATGTTGATACTAGTTTAAATCTTACCACATAGTATATCAAAGGGTCCATTTCTCTGAAACCTCCCAACCAGTTGAATATTATTATATTTGTATGTTTTCAGGTTAATAGTGAAAATAATACCCTAGTAGGTTGCTTCATCATTAAGTAAGCTGTGAATGTGTATTTATATACCTGTTGGTCAACTGGAATTCTTTTTTTTTCTGTAAATAATTTATTCATGTTCTTTGCTCATTTTTCTATAAGGATGTTTATCATCTTATTGATTTTAAAAGTTATTTATAAATTATCACTATGCTCCTTTCAGTAACTATATTATTGTATCCTGAAGACAGTTCTAGGTGCTGAAGTTCCTACTGGGTATGAAATTGTTCCAACAATATTTTCATAGAGTAACAGAAAGTCTAAGTAGCTTCTGTGAGTATTGTTCAGATCTGGACTTTGCCTTTTAAATGATTGGTGTTACATAGGTCTTAGTCTTCGTGACTCTCACAAAGCTGTTGGAGAAAGTGCTGATTGCTTGATCAAAAGTAACTCATACAAAAATAAATGCAGATTTTAGTGTTTGTAGACCAGTTGTATCCATCAGAATACAGTTGAGAAGTAAAAACCACATTATTTTGTTCATTTCTACAATGGAATTTTTCTTTTTCTCTTTTTCTTTTCTTTCTTTCTTTCTTTCTTTCTTTCTTTCTTTCTTCTTTCTTTTTTTAGACAAGGTCTTGATATATCTATATCTATATCTATATCTATATCTATATCTATATCTATATCTATATCTATATCTATATCTATAGTTCAGGCTGGCTTTCCTCAACCTCATGGCATTCCTCTGTGAGTGGTAGAATCACAACTGTATTGCACCATGCCCAGCATGATGAGATGTTTTTAAGCAGAAAAAATACTAGAAATTGTAAAGGCAAAAAGGGAACACTCAAGTCTCATAAAGGTAACAAATCATTTGGCTGGCACTGTGTCTACTGTCACATCCATGCTTTCTGTTGCATTCTGTCATTTACCATTGACCAGGAAAATGCAGATAGCTGTAGACTGAGAGATACATAGGTGACCATGTAACTGAAATTCCCTGATGGAGAGCATGAGAAAAGCAACAAGCTGAATGCTTTCATCTTCCCTTCTTGGACTTGAGTTCTTCAGAGCTTTTTTAGAAGGCATTTTCAGAGTCACTTATTTAGCCAAATCCAAGTTTGAGTTCACAAATGTGGTCTTTTTTTAAGAATATATCCAATGGTGACTATTGTGCTATACTTCTGTTTCAATGTCTAGCCACTGCAAAAATGACAAGGAAGAACTGGAGTTTGACAATGTGAAAAATGATGCAAGATTAGTTTATATTATTTTTTTACCTTATTTTCAAATACCTGCCAACCATTTTTGCCCCAAGGTTCATGTTTCCATTTAGATTTTTACCTAGTGTGCTGACAGCCTCTTTCTGCCCTTCCACAGTCTTCGACCTCCTCCCATCCTCTAGTCAGAGGCTGAACCCAAGTGCTCTGCTACCTGTCCTGAGAGACCCGACCCTGAGTGAGCTATACATGATCGCCACCTTCAAGCTGCAGACTAAAAGCTCAGCCACCATCTTTGGCCTCTATTCAAGTGACAATAGCAAGTATTTTGAATTTACTGTAATGGGACGCTTAAACAAAGGTAAGCAAAATTATGGAAATGACTTTCATAAAAATCCCCTTCTGTTCTAGATGTTGGAGTTCCTTATGATATTTCCTGCTTACAGCTTTATTCTCTGTCGTTGTTCATTTCATGTCCAGTGCTGTATTTGTCTTTTAGTACACTTGTCTATATTCAGGGGAGGTATGGCAGTATTGGGAGAAAGAATGGATTGCTTGTGGCCAAGTTGTCTTCTGACATTGTCTCTTCTTCATCCTGATTCTGGAAGAGACAAGACCCAGGACAACAGGTCACTGTCTCCATTAACTGATGCTGCTGTAACAAAATGCCACCTAGTAGGTGTCGAACACAATAGATATTCATTTCTCAGTTCTGGAAGTTGGAAAGTCTGTGGGCAAAGTAGTGGCAGATGTGACTTCTTGCAAGGGCCTACTTGCTGACTTGCGGATGGTCATCTTTTCTCTGTCTCTTCACATAGTGGAAAAAGACCAACCTCATGTCTCTTCTTGTCTGACTTATTTTTTGTTGTTTAATTTTTTTGTTGTGTATTTGATTTTTCTTTTTTTTTTTTTTTTTTTGGTACTGGGAATCGAACTCACAACCTTGTGTTTGCCAGGCAAATCTTGTGCCACTGAGCTAAATGCCTGGCCTTCTCATGTCTCTTCTTAGAAGAGCACAGACCCTTCATGAAGGTCTTACCCTCAACACCAAGTTGCCTAGAATGAGCTGGAACTTCCCATCTGACTGCCTTGGCCTTCCAGAGTGCTGGAATTGCAGGTGTGCACAATCACTTTTTAGTGATCCTACTCCTAATACCATCACACTGGAGAGCAGGACTGCAGCATGTGAACTGATGGGGAGGTTACCAGACATTCCACTCATCCCAGCTGCCCATACCATTCTTAGTTCCTTGGGTCCCTGTGGCTGAGCAGACCTAACTCCTGGCTCTGCGATCACCACGCTGCCTTTGAGGGAGAAGGTCCTCCTTCAGCAGTTGGACAGAATAAGCAGGTCTCCTCTGCCTGCTTCTTGCACAGTTCCCATCCCTTTGTTGTCCTCTGCTTTGTTGCTGCAGTGAGTTGTTCCAAACACTAAGAAATGATTACCAAAGAAAGATCACTGTGTTTTACCCTCTCCCTTTCCACCCATGCTGTGAGGGCAACACCTGTTCTCATTTACTGAGGTGCAGGCCTGTAATCCCAGCACTTGTGAGGCTGATGCAGGATTCCTGTGAGTTTGAGGCTGGCCTGGCCTACATAGTAAGACCTTGTCTCTAAATAACCCCCCCCCAAAAAAAAACACCTCAAGTCCTTTCACTTGCTAAAAATGTGACAGATATGCTGTTGCTTCATTCATTTAGTAAAACAAGAGGGCCACTTCTTCTTCATACTTTTCTCAGCTTCCTTTAAGAAAGTAGACACTTCCTGTTACTTCAGTGACTCTTAGGTTTTACTCCTGACTGAACCATTAGATCTGTAGGCTTAGGAACAAAATTTCTAATTCATAGCTGTGCCAGGACCATAAGATTAGAACAAAAAGGAATGAGACTTTTACCCACTTCTTTCAGTTCAAGTTCCAGCACTGTCCTTCCCTCCTCTCCTCACTTCCAAATCTGCTTCCCAGGTCTGTGCCTCCTGGCTCTCAGGGATCTGTTATGTGTCAAATACTAGAGCACTGGGATGCGGTCAGCAATTCCTGATCCCTTGTCCCCATTCCCTGCCTGCTGGGTGGATGTCCCATGTCTCTGCTCCAGCTCAAACAGCCTTGTTCGCCTCACCTCTCTTAAAGATTCTGCTGGTTTCCTAGCAATTCAGCTACTTGTGCTGAGTTCTCCCTGCCTGGTCAGCAGCTTCTCACTCTTTCAGTGCTGTGGGAAGATGCTTCTTGAGCTTACTGCCTGAAATTCTCTGCAGCCTTGCTGCATTTCACCCTCTGTTTCTAAATGTGTTAGCCCATTATGGACAGTCTGAGGTGCTAGGGAACACGATGAAGCAACTTCCCCTGAACTCGTTCTTCCCATTTACTCCAGGAAGGCAAGAGTAACACTTGATATTCAGGCAGGCAGATAGAGGAGTGAGGTACTGGTTATATGCTCACCCTGAAGAATCACCAGTGGTGTGATTCAGCTATAAATGCCAACTGGTCGAAAGTATAGGGGAGAAGATGAAAGCACTGATGAACACCTCCTGCTGTGGGTTGGATCTCAAATGTTCCCTAGTGGCCCAAGGATGATATGATTGCTAGCCTGTGCTGGAAATAGGGAAGTATTTAGGAGGTCGGGTCAACTTGGATGTAGTCAGGCCATGGGACGTGCCCTGAAGTGCATGTTGGGGTCCCAGTCCTTTCCTGTTTCTCCTCTTGTCTTCTCACCATGAGGTGAGCATCTTTGTTCTGCCGTTCGTTGCCCATTGTGATTCTACCTGACTTCAGACCCAAAAGCAAAGGAACCAACGAACTACAAACTGAAACCTCTGATACCATGAGACAGAATAAACATTTCCTCCTTTTAAATCGTTCATCTCAGTATTTTTCTATACTAATGGATAGCTCACACACACACAGCCCTCAAATCTATCAGAAAGATGAATGATTAATAGAAAATGGGTGGTGGGGCTGTGGCTCAGGAATGAGTCCTGGAAAATTCCAGAAATGAGAATTATCAGAAAACAAGGAAGAATTTGCATAGTATCAAACCTGGAGAGTTAAAGAATTGCATACAGTTGTTTTATTGGAATAATGGGAAAAGAACAAATCTTTGCCATTGCTGGCAAATCTGAAACTTCTAGGAAGAAGCAGCAGGCCCTTGTGTTTGGAACAATAAAGAGATGTTAGGTGTCCCTGAGGTCTGTAGAAAAGGGGTGGCATGTGTTTTGACTCCCTAGTAAGGCACTCAGTTGTGGCCATGTTGACATCGTTTACAGGGTGGGGTGATCTCCACAGATCATTCAGCAAATGAAGGTTCCGCTCATCTCCTTCTTGTTAATTTGCATGGAAAACAGTGAAGACGTCAGAAGAAATCCAGAGGTATCTGTACTGACTCAACACATGAATAAAAAATAAAATACCTCTTTCTTTTTGCCAGACATTCAGGAGTCCATGACTTGGAGAGGAAGGAGTGTGACTGCACAGTTGGAACCAAAGAGCAGAATCAGGCTGTGTGGGCCCAGGCAAGCTGCAGGAAGAAACTAAAGAAGAAGTCTAGGGATGAGTTTGCCACTGAGCTCTCTTTTATTCTTTCTCCCTATGTCATCCAACCCATGGGTACATCATTACTACTCATAAAACATAATTTGGGTTGAGTTACCCTTGATTCAAAGGCCTTGACTGACTTCCCATTCCAAATTGAATATGGTAGAAATGCTTCAACTGGACATTCAGGGCTCCTACTGCAGAGTCTCCAACCGCCCTTTCCAGTTTCAGCCTCAGTCTGGCATTTTATGCAGCATACTTCTGCTAGAAGGGCCAGCTGTTATTCTGTGGTGCACTCATGCCATCTTCTCTTTTCCATCCTTTTTTCTTCTGTGCCCTACTCTCCCCAGCACATGCCTTGCACCCTCTCCAGATACCACCCAAACCCATCTCAAACACCTTCTCTTAGTTGCTGTTTCATGGCTTTTTATCTTTTGAAGAAGGCACTAATCATAGTTGACTTTGTACTTGAATTACTTCCAGTTCTCTCTAGGGGTTGTGAGCTCTGCTGAGGTGGGGAGTTGGATCTGCTGTAGCGCTGTGGATGTAGCATAGCGGTGCAGCACAATGCCCCAAGGATAGAAGTGGCTCAGGAACAGGTTGGGCAGGATACACAGAGGCTGAAAGAGTAGATTCATTAGTGAAAGAATGCATACACCACTATTGAAATTCTGAAATTACAGTGCCTAGTACATGGTAAGTGCTCAAAAAATTTTAATGAATGGATGTTGAAAACATTTTGGATAAGGGCATGAGAGAATACAGGTGGTATTTTTGGCAAAAATGATCTGTCAAATAATTAGTAATGCAGGTAGTAAAATCTTGATAGAAATAAACATTCTGCTCAAACCTTCTGGCTGGATCTGGTTGACACTCTTAAAGTAACTAGCATGGAGAAAGCTTGCCAGTTAGTATTCTGGGTTTGAGTCTCAGCTAAAAATCTTACTTGGTCACCATGAATACATCCTGAATCCCTCCTAGCTCTCATTTATCATTTCTAAAGTTGGAATGATAAAAACTACCTCACAAATTGATGGTACAATCCGAATTATGAGTATGTAAGGTCTAATCACCTTCAGGCTATGAGGTACACTAAAAATTTTGGGTTCTTAAATAGTATAGAATAGATGGATAGATGATAGATAGATAGATAGATAGATAGATAGACAGACAGGAAAGTGGGCAGACAGACATATGCTCCCCCCAAAAAGGAAATAGGAAGAACTACTTGTTTAGTGTTCATTTGATTGTCACCAAAGAACAAGTTGTGATGTGGAAAGGAAGGGAACCCCAAGAATTTACTGTTGTGAAAATCCCAATTACATGGGATATATTACAAAGAATCAACAACTGGTATTTTATCTTATTAAAAAGCTTGTGCACATGACAATAAATCACCAACAGATTGGAGAGACACCCCACAGAATGGGAAAATAATTTTGCCAGCTGTTCCCCAGACAAAAGAATAATGTCTAGAATATATAAAGAACTAAAAAAAAACTACCCACTAAATTTAAAGACTCAGTCCAAAAATAGGTATCTGGAATGAATAGACACTTCTCAGATTAAGTACAAACAGCAATAAATATATGAATAATGTTAAACATCACATGTCACTTGAGAGATGCAATTTAAAACAATGCTGAGATTCCATCTCACTCCAGAAAGAATGACTATCATCAGGAAATCAACCAATAACAACCAAAAACCAATAGCTAGAGGAGCCAGAGGGAAAAAGGGGCTCTTCTACACTGATTATGGGAATATAGACTGGTGCAACCACTGTGGAAATGAGTATCGAGATTCACCGTCAAAATTAAGACCAGAGATTCCATTCAATCCAGCTATTCCTCTTCTTGATAATATTTCTGAAAGAATTAAAAGCATCATAGCACAGTTATATGTGCAGACCCATGTTTATATGAGCACAGTCTATAATACCTAAATCTTGGAAACAACCCAAATGCCCATCAACTGGTTATTGGATAAAGAAGTTGTGGGGGTTTTTCTATAATGGAATACTACTCAACCATAAAGAAGGATAAACTTGAGAGAGTTATAGTTAAATGGATGCAACTCAAACCATACTCATAGGTGAAATAAATTGGACCCCCATTTGTAAATATCACATTATTTCTCTGGTGTGAGAAACTGAAATTATAAATAAGTACCCAACTATATAATAGATATTGTGAAATGGGGAAGAAATATTCAAATGAGGAAAGAGAACTAGGGAGGGGAATGGGGAAAGGAAGAAAAGGAACAGGAAAAAAAGAGAAAAGAAGGAAAAAACAGAAACAAAGCTTTTGTGAATAAAGAGAGGAAGAGGAGTTAAAGGAGGGTAAGGAAATGGGAAAAAAGAAAAATCAAGATATATCATGTACAGATACAAATTCCCTATGATGAATGTGATCCTTATGTATACCTAAAATATGCCAATAAACTTAATTATTTTAAAACTATTTTGTTATTGTAGTAGAGGTTAAAGTTCCTGGCCTAATGATAGAAGATGGCCAGTGGTTTAGAGTGGTGTTTCTGAGGCCTGTTGGCAAGAGAGAAATAGCTCAAAGAGAGATGGGCGAGTGTAGAAATTAAAATTCTGGACTCAATAATACGTGAGGTGCCTAAAACATTAATTACAACAGTTACTGAGCCTTTATAGTGTTCCAGGGCTATGCTAAAGGCTTAGCATTTATTTTCCTTTTAACTTTCAAAATATTCCTGAGCTCAGTTAGACAGTGGTCATATGGAGAAGATGGAAAGAATTGAAAACTTGACATCAAATTATAATAATGAGGACATAGAAACTAAAACCTAATCTAACTGAAGTTAATGATTTAAACATCAGATACTAAAAGAGATGCTTTTTATTATGATATGTTCAGAATAAGGAAGAACAACAGGAATAAGCTCCTGTCTACAATATGGAAGGCAAGATTAACAGATGATTGAGCTAAGTCACAGCTCTTTTGTTTCTACCCTGCCCATCAAAAGAAATGATCAGGAATAGTTAAAAGAAAAAAATCCAGATGACAAGATAAGAGAAAACAGTCTTTCTAGTGAGCTTACTTGTCTGGATCCAAGTGAATTGTATATTGGGGTACTCAGAAAACATTGATTGTGGAGCTCCTATCAGTAACGTTTAGGAATGATGGAGAACCAACCAGAGGAAGGTGAATGTTTCTCTTTTTATTTAAAAAAAAAAAGGAAAGGAAAGGTGAATACTGAACGCCACAGGCTGGTAAGCTTTAGGATGAGCAACCAGGAGTTTGCATTGTTATTTGTGTATTCAAAGACTGCCTGTAAAAGAAATCTAGCATTTTTTTAAAAGGTAAAATGGGTTTACTACCATAAGAAAAAGTCACATAAAGCTTTTTTTCAGTAAAGTTTATAAACTGGTAGATCAAACAGAAGCTGTGAACAGAATGTATCTCCACTTTAGAAAATAATCTTATGAACTCATACATACTGTTCTTAATAATATAAAAAAAGAATGAGCTAGACAGTATACTGCTAGGGGTTAATATGTTATCTTATAGCTAAGTACTGAGGAGATTTTTGACAAGGCTTTGCCATTTCCATTGAATTTTTCAACCTAATGTCTAAAGTGAAGATTTTTATCACATTGGTAACTGGCATAAAGCTAGAAAACTGAGTTGAACATACTGAATGAAGTTTTCAGTATTTAGAAGATGACACAGAAGACAAAAGTCAATCAGATGAAATTTAACAAGAATAAATATGAGTCCGTTAGAAGTGAGAAATAAATTTTAAGATGTGGGAAATCTAATCCTATACTTCTAGTGAACAGTGTTATGATCCAATCAGTGTTGAGCTTAGAGTCATATTTATAGAGGCTGCTAAGAAAAAACAAACACACAGATACCCTGGGAAAATAAAAGAGCGAGACACAAGACAGGAGGTGTGAAAGTTACCTCAAAGTACTTAAAAAAGTCATTTCAAGTCAATATCAGACTGAGTCTGTGTATAGCTCAGAGAAGTAAAATTAAGAATCATTTCCAACAGTCAGAGGAAAGAGACGGGCCCTGCATCAGGAAAATATTGGAGTGCTTCTGGCGAAGGGAAATGGGTTTCTCTTTAGAGAACTGAACTCCTTATAACTGGAAATACGCTGGAAGAAGCTGAATTTTTATTGAAGACATTTGTGAAGTAAGATATTAAGCTGTATGCCTTATAATATTAATATTTGCCTCTAAGGCTAGAAAGATTCCATAGGCACTCAAGCGGCTTTGTATGTTACCTCTGGTGACATGACCTTTGGTTTCTGTGCACCTAGCAGTTTTTGTTATCTACCAGTCAGTTTCATATATACTGCAGTGTCTCATAATTGTTTCAAAACACAAAGCCTTCTGCAGATGTTTAGCATAATTGCTGGACTTTCTTTCACTAAATAGTCTCTCTCTCTCTCTCTCTCTCTCTCTCTCTGTTGTGTGAACTCCATATTTCTTCAAACTGTTATAAGAACATTTTGAAACAGGTTGGATATATTGCAGCTAGGAGTCACTCTACTTTCAAGAAAAGCAATGTGATGATTTACCTTTTATATGTATTCTGAAGTACTACAGTTACCAATGCCTAGTGAACAGGGTTCAAGGGTAATTAAACAAAGGCAAGCAAGGATATTCATCCCCAGACACATTAGGTATGTTTTAAATGTATGATTATTTTCAAAGAAGAAAGATTGATGATTTTAATTGTATATCTAGGAATGCCAAGGAGCAAAGCTGTTTTCTAAACAACGCAGAAACCCCAGACTAAAGTCAAGAGTTTCTGTTTGCAGGCAGATCACTCTGCACTCCTCCACTTAAGCATTTCCATTTTTAAAAGGCTGGCACCCTGCTTTGATATTCAACATTTCAACATGTTTTTGGCTATCAAAAGCATCTTTTGAATTATTTTTTCCTGAGATAGCAATACTGTAAATCATTCTTATTTGGTCTGCTTTTTCATTCTCTTATAGTGTCTGAGCTCATATTAATCAAGCTGTTCTATGTGGTTCTTGTATCCAAGCATAGAAAGGTGTTTTTGGATAGTACCATAAAATCAGTGCCCCAAACTGTCAAGTGCACAAAGGTCTAAGCTTAGAGGAAAAAGATTTTTGAGATACACCAATAGAAAGAACCTCCACATTTAATAAAAAGACATAATTCTGAATAACAAAAATCAGAAAGAATACATGAATGATCTATTTTACTCGTCTCTGATTGTTGGAGCATTTTGTAGCAGTAGCTGTATTGCTGCTCTCTGTTGCTGTAGTATATGGTAAATTTAGTAATAAATGGACTGGGTCCCAGGGTTGGGAGACTGAGGTTTACACCTTGAAGTCCAGATTGATGGGATTGTTTCTCTGTGATTGCTCTCTTTTTGCCCTTGTGTGTGTTAGGCTAAAATATGGCAAGGTGAATCTGGAAGTAGAGGCTAAAGAGAGTCTGGAAACACGTCCTCTTTCTTCTTCTCCCCGTGGTGCTGCCTGGGAAAACTTGAGGGAAGCTCTCGCCTAGCAGGCCGCCATTCCCCAGGCAGCACTTAGCTCTCTGCAGACTCAGGTTGACTGAAGCGAGCACTGAGCTCTGAGTGTGTGCCTGCCTGTCTTCCGAGGCAGTCTTACTGCTCTGAGGATATCTGAGGATAAAGTATAGAGGCACCGAAGTAAGGAATTTGCAATAAAAAAGAAAAATGGAAATGGGAAGCCATAAGAAAAACGAAAATTACTGGATCAGATATGAAGAGTGGTAAATGTCAAGGAACTTGACAGTTTCTCTTCTAATGGACATTGTGAAGACAGAAGTTGGCCCGAGTCTTCCTTCTTTCTTTTTCTTCCCTTTTGTAGGTGTCACAGGATCTAGGAGCGAAGAAAGCAAGGCAGAAACACAGAACTCCATAAAATTAGCGTACGAACACCTGGAATGCAATGCTGAACTGCCACCCCCTAAACTCTTATTTTCTATATGAAAAACTCTGAACACAATCACGTTAATTAGACTCCAAAGGTTCATATTCATAACATTTAATGTGCACCTGCTATATATACAAAGTGCTCCACTAGGTACTGTTTCTAGAACTCCACTCTGCTATTTGGTTACGAAAATAAATCATGACCAATGTGTCCCACAAGATCCTGTTAAGAGCCATCAGGAGGGAATGCACAGGAGTCCTAGCTTGGGGTGGAGACGTAGGGTTTTTGCTTTAAGTGCCTGTGTACATCCACACAAACTATTCTCATAGGGAGCAGCAGTAGTGGCTATAACTAGAATGAGAGATACTGGATATGTATGAGTATGATTTAGTTCCAGTTTGGTGGGGAAACTGCACATATTTGTAAAACTATTCTAAATAGTAAAGTAATTGAAGATAAGGAATTCAATCAGTGTTTTTTTCTGGACTCGATTCTCTGTCTTTTGATTACTATTTGTACATCCAGTTTCCAGCCATGCAGCTAAGACTGTAAACTCTCAACATTTAGTATTAAATACAAATGTTAAAATCTGTTATGTCCCAGGTTAAAAATACAAATTTTTTGTCATGTCTACTTTCCTCCATTCATTACTTTCTTTCTTCTCATACTATGTTTATTTAGTCTTCCTGATCTGTCAGGAAACCAAGTTTTCTTTAAAGGTTTCAAATATTTATTGTTGATCCATTAGTGCTAATCACAGAAAAGGATTAAGATTCCTGATTAAGACCATTTGACCCTCCAGACAATGGTATTTTTTACACTTGATATGGTGATATAATCTTGATCATAATAAAGTATCATCTTGTGACTTCTGAGGGGTAAATGTGCTCAACTCATGTGCAACTCCTTACAGTCCCATCTTGGTCCTCCTCCAAGAGTGTCTCCTCTTGGAGTTGTACCTGATTTTATTTCCAGTCTTCGTCTGAATCCACTGAGGAATGGGGTGATTCTGCTTTTGCTTCTTGGCCAGGAATCATTTGATACTGAAAGTCTTGTGAGAAGACATGGTTAGATTCAGAGGTAAGAACCACACTCGATAGTGGGCAGAAGCAGAAGAGAGGAAACTTAGCTTGATTATACTATAATCATAGAATGTCCTTGTAGCTAGTCTTTCTGGCCATGCCTTGCCAGTTCTTTTCCTTCCACAGACATGTATGTACGAGAAGACCTCCCTTCTGACTCTTCCAGGTGTCTGTCTCTGTCACCAAACTTGGCTATTGGAGTCTCTCCAGACATGGTTAAATCTAGACAGATTTAGAAGGGGCAGGAAAAGGAATCTAGAAAGTATAATGTGGAGAACCTTAGAATATGTCCATAAAGTTTCATGGTAGTGATTATTTTCTTTTGTGGTACTGCAACAGAAACAGAACTCTTGGCTAGCTAGTCTATGCAGAAGCACCAAGCCAGCATTCACACCATATGGAAAAGGTACTTTAAGAGAGATGATCTGAGTTACTTGCTACAAATCATACAAATTGACAGCAGCATAGTCTAGCTGTATGTGTAATACATTTTTTGTATATAAGTAATTAGTATTTCTTTTAAAAAATAGATAATAAAGATGAGCAAGAAGTACACGTCCAAGCATCTAGCAATGACCACATTAATGTTCACATATTTCTATGTATGTTGATGCACATATATCTGTACATATGCCACACACACTTTTTTCAAAGGAAACTATACTGACATAATTTTTTACTTAAAAATAATTTCTTTTTATTTAGCAAAATACTGGAGCTATTTTGTATTTCATATGAAGTTATTTCATATTGTTCTTTCCATTTTAGGATTATACCATGATTTAAGATATATGTATTATACCAAATTTTATTCTAATAATTATTTC
Source organism: Dolichotis patagonum (assembly GCA_004027295.1). NCBI lineage: Eukaryota > Metazoa > Chordata > Mammalia > Rodentia > Caviidae > Dolichotis > Dolichotis patagonum. The sequence goes on from PVJX010005856.1 coordinate 56,563, forward strand.
TGAAATGAATGTTCATCCATACATCTTGATTCCCCTTGCCTCTTCATTTTTCTTCTCCTCCTCCTTTTTCTTTAATTTGCTTTGTTTCAGTCCATATGGATGGCCTCCCTGTGCTACCTTGCTGCATTGGTATGATTCTGTCAATGTAAGGCATTGGGCAGTCAAAGGCTTGAGAGGCCTTTGGAGCCACAGTGCTATGTTTGCTGTGTCAGCTCTGCAGCAACATTTACTGCAATCCACCTGACCTTGTAATTCCTGACATGTTTTTGTGGCAATGAACTTGGATTTAGGAGTGTACCTGTGGATGAACCTGAAAGTGTTCTGGTAGACTCTTGAAGACCTTGGAAGCAAATCACTTTGATCTTTCTAGCAGACCTTAGCCAACAGGCTCCATTTGCAAATAGCTAACTTCGAGAATCAGATTTTAGCTCAGGGTCCAATATATCCAGGACAATAATGAAATAAAAAGCAAGACTGAAAACCAGAATCTTAAAATTTTCATATAATGAGCTGGAGAAGATAGCTTTGTGAATAGAAAATCAAACAAACAGAAAATAAGATAGTAGATCTACCCCTTGGTCCTTCTTTTGCAACCACTGATACATTTTATTTTGTCAATGAGCATTATTAAGTTTAGGGACAAACTGCTGAGGAGCAACAAGACAGATCACATTGAATTGGTGTATGCTTACAAAGTCCTTTCCATGCCTGGAAGTCAATTGTTAGTCATGGAAGAAACCATACCCAGTTCAAATTCTAGGCCTCCACTCATGATGTCCTTGAGCAAATTCTTTCACTTAGTAAAGTTTCACTTTTTTCATTTATAGTTATTCTATTCATAAGGCTTCTTTAAGGAGAAGTCAAGTACTTACAGCAACTAAGGTCATCCCTTGGTTTCATGGTAGTACTCAGTGATTTAGTTAACTTTCTTTTTCATAAGTGTGTAGTGTACTTATTGTTACCTGAAGTGTTATTTTCGAGTTTGCTAATATCGTGTATTCTTCCATTAGCACAAAATTTCCTGAGGAGAGTGGGCTCTCACCACTGGTGTTTTGCCATGTGTTGGGGTTGTTATCTGGATGGCCCTCTAAAGCCTTGTAGATGGGATTTAGAAGGTGATTGGGTTATAGTAGCTTACAGATACTTGCTGCTAGGAAGTGGGGCCTGATCATAAGAAGCAGGTCACTGTGGGTGTTACCTGGAAGGTTGTATCTCCCTCCCTTGACTCTATCTCCTGTCTGCCATGCCACAGGCAGCTCTACTCTGCCATGTGCCTCTGCCATGCCATCCTGCCTGGAGCTGGCCAACTAGAGTCTGAAATGTGGGCCAAAATAAACCTTTTCTCCTTTAAATTGCAGGTTTTGGATGTTGTGTCTCAGTGACAGTGTATGTAGGGCAGTGCCTGGCACTTACGTTCAATACTGTTGAATCAGTATTTGTAGTGATGGGCTGCTTGCATTCTTTCCATGATGTAGTCTTGTGACCAGGGTGCTCAGTGCAGAGTTTCCTTTCTCTTTGTCACATCATTCATTGATCTGTACTTGGTTCCAGCCATTCTCCGCTATCTGAAAAATGACGGGAAGATACACTTGGTAGTTTTCAACAACCTGCAGCTGGCTGACGGGAGGCGACACCGGATCCTCTTGAGGCTGACCAATTTGCAGCGAGGGGCTGGCTCTGTAGAGTTCTACGTGGACTGCTCCCAAGTGGATTCCGTTCACAATCTCCCCAAAGCCTTTTCTGGCCTTTCTCAGAATCCCGAGTCCATTGAGCTGAGAACTCTCCAAAGGAAAGCTCAGGTAGGAACTGAAGTTTAAGGATGATTGCCATGGCTCAGGAAGCACAGGGGCATGTGCTAAGGAAAATGTCAGCTTATTTCTGTTCTGGGTTAGGGGGTTCAGTGCTGGTTGCATATTTGAATTATCCAGGGAACTTGCAAAACACCAGTCAGAGGGCCACCCTCAAGGCAAGTTCATCAGAATCTGTGGGATGGGTGCCTAGGCACCAACATTTAAGAAATACTGATTATAACATGAAGTTAGAATTGAGAGCTTCTATTTTTTTCAGTGATCAGTCAACCCACTGGAGTTGACCTTTCCACTTGTAAAGTCAGAAAGGAGCAGCTAAAATAAAAATAACTATCTTCCTGTGATATGATTATCTAGTAACAATCTTTCTATAATCCTGTTAGTTTTAAATAAAAACAAAAAAGAATGGGAACTGCCAGGTTCGAGGAATAACCCTTTTTACAGCTATTGGCAGGACATCCTAAGAAAAAGGAGCGTATTACTGGGTGTGGTGGCACTCATCTGTAACTCAGCACTTTGGAGGCTGAGGCAAGAGGACTGCCTGAGTTCTAGGCCAGCCGGTGCTACATGAATGAGTTCAAAGCCAGCCTGAACTATATAGCAAGACTCTGTCTCAAAAACAAAAACAAAACCCAAAAAAGGAACTTATTGCAACTTAGTTCCATGTAGTCTTAAAAAAATCCCATTACCCTGTCTACTGATTTATGCTGTTGATGGGGTTATTTTTGTTGTTGTTGTTGCTGTTGTTATTGCACCTGTTACAGAAATTGCTACATACATTTCTTTTATAATTTTTGTACTAGGAAATGCTTTATTTTGTATAAATAAGTAGTATCTTTTGTCCTTCCTAATAATTTGTATCTTGTCATTGTTCTTGAATTTTTATCTGAAGTAGAAGTCAGTGCTGAAATCAATTAACCATGTCCATTAGATACAGTCCATAATATTGTTGTCTTCTAGCTCCCAATCCTCATTTTCCATTTCAGTTTTATTACTTAGCTATATATGCATTGGTTGCAAATGTTTCTGCATTCTTGTACAGAAAGGCAGGATGTAAACAGTGATCTCCATTACAAATATAATCTATGAATCTGATCCTGGAATTTTGTGCTTGAACAGCATGAAGCATTTTAAAGCAGAAACTCCAAAGAAAGCTAAACTCTAAGAGAAGATTTTTTTTAATCTTGGTCTTGCAGAGTGATATATATATATATATATATATATATATATATATCTACATAGTGTATATATATATATATATATATATATATATATATATATATACATACAATACACATAGTGTATATATATAGTCTTTTATATGGACTTATGTGTAAGAAAAAATTAATGAATACAAAAAAATACTAACTTTTATTTCTGAATCCTCAAACTAGCCCACATAATCAGAATGACAGTCAGATATTGTGACATAGACTGTTTCAAAAACTGGTGTTCAGGACTAAGCATGTCATTTTATAAAAGTCTGTACTCAGTTGTGACAAGGTCATGAGGAGCTGGAGATCTCTCTAAATCCCTGCCTACTTGGGCTGTCAGCAGAGACAAGAGTCTTTGTCGTGGTCATCACCTACATATACAGTCAGTTAATGAATTAGCAAACAGGCACATTTTAGGCATTTAGGATATGTGATGGGCAAGAACGGCCATGGTTCTGCCTTCACAGAATTCAGAGTCTGATGTCCAGTACAGTATCTGTCACAACATACCATCTGCTGCATAAATCTTAACTTAGCTAAATTAAAAAGTAGAATTTCTTGAAAATTCTTAACATGCTGATTTGTAAAATGAGGGTGATGGTTTTAATTAGCAGTTAACACATAACCTTTTTGTTATACATAAATATGATTAAGTGAATAAGCATAAAATTTAGAACATAAAGGGGCAAGGAAATTGACTTTGTGGCTGGCAATGATTGATATTAACTGGTAATGTAAGAACACTTAAAGATCATAGAGTATACTGCACGTTCATTCTCATAGCCCAAGGAAATCAGAAGCTTTGTACTAAACTGGAGCCCACACAGTCGAAAAATGAAGCTGTTTAAAATTGGGATCTATATCTTAAACTTTACAAACAAATACCAAGTAGTTCTTAAGAGGCTCCTCTGTAAAATAATACACTTATCGAGGGAAAACAACCTTTCCTCTCCTCAGCCACCTCGATGAACTTTCAGGCCAGGGTGGATGCCGGCATTTTCTTAGGTAGCTGGCTACTTCCACATTTTCTTAAGCCAGAAGAATAGGGCTGAAGGACTGTCAGAAAAATGTGAACCTGCAAAATTATGTAAGATGTTGACACATTTGTTCAGTGTTTGTATAGACCTACTCTGCTGTGAAAACTGTGAGTCTGCAAGCTTAGCTTTTGGACGGTGGCAGCAGCCTGTCTGATGTTTGGTTTAAATGTGGTATCTTCTAGGACTTCTTGGAAGAGCTGAAGCTGGTAGTACGGGGATCTCTGATTCAAGTGGCCAGCCTGCAAGACTGCTTCCTGCAGCAGAGTGAGCCACTGGCTGCCACAAGCACAGGTGTGGCATGAGCTCCAGGGAGATTTGCATACCTTCAAAAACTCCAAGGTCCACAGGGTGGGGATCCAGGGCTGTCAAGAAAACAGCCTGACAGAGTGGATCTGTAAAAAATCAGGCTTTTCTGCAAAGTCCAGGGCAGGGAATGTTTTCATTGCACTTTTATTTTTGTAATTCACATGAATTAGAACTAGCTTGACAATGACTTAATTAGCATTAATTTGTTTGATGAATTAGATAAATTACTGTAAGCTAAATGCAAACCCTAGGTTTTGTAACCATCTCATCATGATGATTTTGTGGGAAATCATTTGCGTTTGAGTCTCTTAAAAATAACCATCATGTATCTCATACCTTTTGCTATTTCTACAGGGGATTTTAATCGACAGTTTTTGGGACAAATGACACAACTAAACCAGCTACTGGGAGAGGTCAAGGATCTTCTGAGACAGCAGGTAACAAACAGAAAGTGTCATGGAAAGAGTCCCTGTCTCAGTACAGCAGTTCTGTGTCCATGCTGTCTGAGCTACAGACCTGCACAGGCAGCGGGTGACCCCACACCACCTTCTGTGCCCAGACTCAACCAGATCATCCCTGGAAATGGGCATACATGCTTATATGAACCCTCCATGGCTCAAGGCAGAATGGGAGCCATCAAGAACTTCTTGATCCCAGCACTTGCAAGGCTGAGGCAGGAGGATCACTGCTGAGTTTGAGGCCAGCCTGGGCTACACAGTGAGTTCAAGGCCATCCCGAACTGCATAGTGATACTCTGTCTCAAAGAGGCAAAAGTCAATCAATCAATAAATAATAAACACTTTTTGAGCACTATGTGGTATGATCAAAAAAACACAGTGAATGTTTCAATTTTAAAAATTTTTTTGCAATATAAAAGACATCATCATTAACTCTCTCAAAACACTCCCCTTTGCTTGAACAGACCCATTCCATCATTCTTGCTATTTTTCTGTGAATGTCTTTAGTTACCCTGTCGTAGCTGCCATCATGTCCTTTATTCAAAACAGTCAAAAATGGTGACTTAGACATTGGAAAGGGCAAGAAGTAGCGCGATGCCAGCTCTGGTGAATACAGTGAATGAGGGACACACAGCCATTTTTCACACGCCCACCTTTCCGTTGGATGAAGTCAGCAACAGCATTCACTGTATTTTTTTTTATCATACTTGTAAAAACACCACAAAATAAGTTTTTCAGAACTGCTTGAATAAATAAGGATAATAGAGCAAGTGTTTGAATCTAGGAGGAGTATTTTGAGGGACAGTAGTGGCAATGTGTATTTTACTGTAATAAAATTTTAATTTAAATGTTCACCACATGTTTTGATGACACCTCACACTATCAAAGTATTTCTTAGATAACTGCATGTGGATTCTTTAATTCCTGGGTTATAGCAAGTATTCCCTTTTAAGCCTATTTTCCTTTCCCATTTCTGAAGGTCAAGGAAACTTCATTGCTGAGGAACACTGTTGCTGAATGCCAGGCTTGCGGTGAGTGCTCATTCTGAGCTGGGTGGCATAGCCTGGCGCAAGGCTGAGCTGGACCCGCAGTGACCACAGTGGTGGCAGTTCTCCACAGGGTTGGAGGGAAGGGGGAAAAAGCTTACCGTGAAACTACATTTTGTTTTTATCCTAGATATACCCTACAGGGGTATATCTAGGATAAAAACACAGAGCTTATGGATTATTTTTCTCTAGGTCCTCTCAGCTTTCAGTCTCCAACCCCAAACACAATAGTGCCCTCAGCACCCCCAGCACCCCCAACACGCCCGCCACGACGCTGTGACTCCAACCCATGTTTCCGAGGCGTCCGATGCACTGACACCAGAGAAGGTTTCCAGTGTGGGCCTTGCCCCGAGGGCTACAGTGGAAATGGGATCATCTGCTCTGATATTGATGAGGTACAAGTTCTGTTACGGGGCAGAGGCCTCGAGGTAGTTTCCATACCTAACAGCTTCTGGGAAAAGGAGCCGCAGTGATGATTCATGGGTGACTTGAGCTGGCCTCCAGCCTCCATAAAAAACTACTTCCATCTGAATCCTTGGAGACAGTGAGACCCAGTGAGCAATGGGAGGAAGAACGCATGATACGCAATTGTGCCCATGGGTGTGACTCCTCTTTTTTCAGCTTTTTACAGCCTGTACTGCTACCGTGCTATGATTTCTGCTCTTCACCCTAGTAGCTGCAGTGGTTATTTTTCCTAAGCAGTCTGTGTTAAGACTGCTTTTCCTATGCTTTTGTGTAAGAGTATATTTCAGGAGTTACAACCAACAGTTGCATCAACACAATCTGTTGGAGAGATCTGTAACCCAAGTAGCCCAAAGTGATCAGGGATGGACCCAGTGAAAGCACATTCAGGTAACACAGGATGTGTGACCAGCAGGCCGGTCCTCAAAAGCAATCTGTTTTAAGACCATGGTTAGAGGGTCACAAGTCCAATTTTAAAAGAGAGGGTAGCCAGGCTGCATCAAAACATGCTTTTCCCTTTCTATCAGCTAGAGTAAGGCTGGCAGGAGATGCACAGAAAAAAAGGTGTGCAGGGAGCTGAGATGCAGTTGTATCCTGGGCTCCTACAGGCTCCAGTAGCGCCCACTGATTACCTCCTACCAGTAAGCAATTCAGATGGCCTTAGTGACCTCTTGATTGGAGAACTGCCACACATTTAACACACCTGCACCTAGTTTTTATCTGTGAGCTGGAGTTTTCCTCCTTTCTGAAAGAGCAGTAAGTGGTCATGTTTTTTTACATTAGTTGAAGTAGTTTTGGAAGAGCAAGGATCAGAGCCAACCTCCTGGATGGCAAAAGCCTCAGAATAACCAGGGGGCTTGGTAGGTCAGGAAGGAAGGCATGGACCTGAAGGAGTCCATCTTCCTGAAGCAGTACTGGGCATTTATCTTCTCCAAGTCTTTCCATTTGAGGAGATGCTTTGGGAGTCATCAACAACCAAGTCATCAAAAAATGGCTGACAGACACAGTCACAGGGATATGTAAACTGCAAATTAGAAAACTCACTGCACTTGAGGCTGGGAGTAGTCTAGCTAACAGCCAGGACCCTTTGAACCTTGGTGTGCCATTATCCTGTAGTGTGGCAAAGCCCCAGTGGAACTATTGTGTTGGAAGTCTTAATTTCTTATCACTTATACATCCAAAATATAGTTAAATGAATGAATGAGCATGCATACATAGATGAGGGAGACTTTGAGAATGTTTTCTCCATGTGGTTCAAGACTGAATTTTTTTTTTCCTCCAGTGCAAATATCACCCCTGCTACCCAGGTGTACGCTGCATAAATTTAGCTCCTGGCTTCAGATGTGATGCCTGCCCTGTGGGTTTCATGGGGCCCATGGTGCAGGGAGTTGGAATAAATTTTGCCAAGTCAAATAAGCAGGTAGGCCAAAGTTATATTTTTTATTCTTTATTCCTCTTAACAGAACAGTTTCCCAACTCTTCAGCATAACCCTTTTCCTCCTAGAGCCTATGCCACATGGGCTGTCATGGTGCACAGCTAACAAATTGGGAAGTTTTAAACTCATTTCTGAGGATATATGCTCAAAGTCTAGAAGAGAGGAAGTTATCAAAGTTGGGATAAAAAAAAGTATCACTAGAGAAACAGCAGCTGGGGCAATTCTGGAAATATGGCATGATGTCAAACTTACTGTGTTGATAGCCTTTGGACATTCTGTCCAGCAAAATAACTTGAGACTCAGAGAAAACAATAAAAGCTTTGAAAAATTAAGTTCCTTTATAGAGCCATTGTTGCCAATCAAAAGCTGTTTTAGACAATTTCACAGTAGAAATAATCCCCTGAGAGAACCTACCCTTTTTCTTATATAAGTTATAAATTGCTGTAAACCACTAGAATACTTTATGACAGTCTCCATTTATTTCCAAATGTTCTATATTCTGGTCATTATTTAACTGGATGACTGTGAAATTCTTTTTAATGTTTTCAGCCTTTAGAAATGGTTGGTCTGTAAATATATTTTACTACCTCAGGGAAATGATTAGCTTTGGAGAAGGGCCAGAGTTTTATTATTTTTTTGCTGCCTATCAAGAGATTCTGGAGGGTATCAATTACCTAGACTAGAAAAAAAAGAGGCAAGTTTGATACAACAATGTCAAAAGACACTAGAGAAAAGACCCCAAGCTTTTCTTTTCCTGTAAATACAAATGTCTCCAAGATTAAACAAAAGAAAATAGACAAAATGAAATATAGAGTACTTGACATGAGTTAGGCCATTTTCTAGCACATTCCCAACAATATGGTAGGCGAAACTGAAGTAGAAATTTCACAATAAATTTTAATGCATTATTGAAATCCAAAGAAATAAAAGGCAGTACTGCAACTCCTAGAAATAAATAGGAAAAATCATGTCTGTGAATAGATACTGGTGCTACAGCCATTCTTGTGTGTGAGTCCTAGGAATGGCAAATGGGCTTAATGTGAATACAGAAAACATAGTTGGAATTTAGAAAGACCCAGAACCCTGTATAAAGCTAGGAGCCCCTAGAGAAATATCCTCTCTACTACATGAAGATGAGGAAACTTTGCTAGTCTTAAGGACAAACAAAGGAAACTTAACTTCAGCTTTGGTACATGGTAGACAAAAATGAAAATTGCCCATTATAAAGCAAATCTCCAACCTTGTAGTACATATAAGCTACAAATCTATGTTACACATGATACAAAAACATACAATACAATTCCTCATAAAAATGAGCCTTTAGAGTACTCATATCCAGGCCTCTGCTTAGTGTCAAAGATATACCAAGGCATTCCTGATTCAAGGCCCAGTAGAGTATCTCCAGGCAAAATGTGGGTACTACTATGGGTGTGCTCATAGTAGTTTATGTGAAGAAACCAGTATGAGGAGATATTGAATAAATTTTAAAGGCTAAAGAGATAAAAGAAGTAGATATCATAATTAAAAACCAGCTTTGTGAAGAGATACGTTTGAAAAATAGCCAAATAAATTTTGTCAGTGGAAAAATATAACACTGAATTTAAAAACTCGATAGATGGGTAAAACAGAGCTAACTGGCAAGCAAGCCATAGACCAAAAGATGATTCTAAGAAAAACTTCCAGAACGAAGCACATAGAAATAAATATATGAAAAATATAAATAAGAAAATGGGTCAAAAAGAGACTAATGAGAAAGTACAATGTTTCTTTGAGAGTTGTAAAGAAAAAACAAATAATAAAAACTGGAGAAAAGAGGAGAATTTTCTAGAGTTGAAGAAAGATAGGACTCTGTAGATAGAAATACACTGAGTCCCAGGCAGAATTAAAAATAAAAAACTTGCCTGCCTAAAAAGTGGAACCAATGAATTATAAAAGTTGTCTTTTCTGAACAACTGTAAATACCATGAAAGCTATTACCGTCTGCAATTATACTAAATACAGACTGGTGTAAAGGCCCAGAAACAACTAATGTAACCCCCGATGCAGCTGTACCTGAAATTCTCTGCCTTTACTTCCCAGAAAGGTGTCAAAACAGGAATCTATCTGTGTGGCTAATTTAGGCAGCAGGCCTCTAACTGTCCTTAACCTTTTCTGTCAGATGTGCACTGATGTTGACGAGTGTCGAAATGGAGTCTGTGTTCCCAATTCTATCTGTATCAACACTCTGGTAAGTACATCAGAGCAGGCCCTGAAACAAGTATGTACTTACGGACTGTGGCCCCATGCACAGGTAGAACATGTGAACACGATACGTGATCGCCAGGGTTACAGCCAAAGTCTGTGCTGAAGATGTGTTTACCATAGAGTTATTTTATGAGTAATTATTTGTATAATAACAATTTTATAACTGCCAAGTTATAAAATGGTTCTTTATCTTCGATCAAAATTGCAGTAGTGGTCTCTTAGGTAGCTGTTTATTGAATATAATATTGTTATCCTTTGAAAACATGAAAAGGCTGTTGGTTTATATTAGTAGTTCAGGATTTTACTAGTGACAACATGATCCTCAAACAGTATTCTTTATTTTCATAAAACATTACAAGTGTCAACTGGACATGGTGGCACATGTCTGCAATCCCAGCACCCAGGAGGCTGAGGCCAAAAAATCACCGTGAGTTTGAGACCAGCCTGGGCTACATAGCGAATTCTAGTCCAGCCTGAACTGCATAATGAGACCCTATCTCAAACCAAAACTAAAACAAAACGAAACAAAAACAACACAACTTTCAAGAGTCTTTCATATTAAAGTGCTAAGCACTGAGCAAGGTCTGTAATTTAAATGTTCAGATGTGGGCTTTGTTTCTAAATGTTCCTATCAGCAGTGTCCAGATGAAGGATATAGCCATGTAGACTATGCACAGAAGCACTGATTCCACATGCAACAATTTCTAACTTACTGGACAGCCCTGGGGGAGTTGATTTTTAGGTCTTTCATTTCCCTGTACATGAAAGTCCTTTATGGACAACAAATCATTTATTTAATCTTTACAACAACATTATGAATAGACACTAATACTATCCCTACTTTATAGCTGGGAAAACTAAAAAATACTTAGGGTCATTAAATTCCTAGTCAAGCTACACAGCCTGAGTTCCCCACAGTGCTACCTTGCTTAGGAATGTGCCGGAATTTATTTGCTGCTCAGTTCTTTACAAGGACAAAATGAGTCTGCAGAAATAGATTTGGGAATCCTTAGTAGTGGGTAGAATTCCAAGGAACAACCAACCCCTGGTGAAGAAGTAGTCAAAGGAAAAAGAGCAGACGGCAAGGAAAGAAGTGAGGTGACAGCTTTTAGATCAAGAAAAATCTTTGGAGTGTATCCTTTGGACTTGCCAATTAATAGGTCCCAAGTGACTAAAATCATTAAATTATACTTTTTATGGCTCTTTAATGATATGTAATTTTATCTCAAGCTTTATAGTATGAATAAGTTCTGAGACATGGCAGCTATCATTAATAAACTTGTATTGTATATTGACATTTCCTAAGAAAGTAGACCTTGAGTATTAATACCAAAGTGGATAAAAAGATAATTACATGAGGTGACAGATGTACTAATTAACTAGTTGAGAGTTATTACACATTGTATACATTTAGCACATCAGTACACTGCATGCATTATATCCAGTTTTCTTCATCAATTATACCTGAACATAGATGAAAAATTAATGTTCAAAAAGACTTTGATAGAACATATGTACACATTTAAAGTTATTAAAGAAAAAAAAAAAGAAGTCCTGGCTGGCCTCATAGCTCCATTGCAGAACAGCTGACAGCAAAATTGCCAAGTTTTCTTTCATAGCAGCCTCCTTATCAAGAGTTTGCCATGCAAGCCACCAACACTGCTCTGTGTGACCATGTCTTTATTATTCAGTTATAAAAGCATAAAGAGCAGTAAAAATGTTCAAATCATCTTCCTGTCTGGTTACTCTGCCTCCCAAGATGTCATCAGCTTCGCCCTCGGTGGAGGAGCTGCGAGTCCCTCTGTGGCTGGCTCCACACCAGCCCTCTCCCGTGGCCAATGGCAATTCCTGTCCGATGGTCTCCCCAGCAGTCACACAATCACAGAAGACTCGCGAGTAAGCTGAGAGGCAGGCACAGGCCGCACTTGGTCCTGGCCTCACTGCAGACACAGAAGGAAGCACAACAGTGGCAGCTGTGTGCACAGGTTCGAGCCCCGCCTCATCGTCTCATCTTTGTCCTGTGCAGGGATCTTATCGCTGTGGGCCTTGCAAGCCGGGTTATACTGGTGATCAGACAAGAGGTTGCAAAGCTGAAAGAAATTGCAGAAATCCAGAACTGAACCCTTGCAGTGTGAATGCACAGTGCCTCGAAGAGAGGCAGGGGGATGTGACGTGTGTGGTAAGTTATGTGTTTACTTGTATTTTTTCCTCTTTCACTTTCAGTGTCACTCCTCCAGTTTGTAATTGCATCAGGGTAGAAGATCTCTAACACAGAAATAGGGAATCAAGATGAGCACAGACTGTGATAGCAACAGGGTCAGCTAATCTCCAACTGCCTTTTCTCCCCCCTTGGCCGGGAGTGACACCATCCTCTCAGGCAGCTGAGGGTGGGCACCAGCTCCCAAGTACTTCCTGTGAAGGGCCCAGTGGCAGGGCAGTGAAGGCCTCCTTTCACCCCCTTCTGCCTTGTCAACCTGTTCCTCTGCTTTATAAGCATGTTGCTGTCATTCCTAACTATCCTCACCCTAAATCTGGCGTAGGAGTTAGGCTGGTGGATGGGTGGCAGTGCAAGAGTTGGTGGGAGGTTGTTGTAAGCCCTCAGAGGGAAACCTCCTATCTCCTGCTGGCCATCATTCTTAGGGTGCCCCTCCATTCGAGCGCAGGGACAGCTCAGTGAGAGGTCACTCTTCCCGTCCATTGCTTGGCCCTGGAGGCAGCCTGAGGAGAAAGGGGCTGGACAGCTGATGGGAGCAGCGACGTGTGATGGGGCTCTTTGTGAAGAGGGAGTTCCCACTGCCATCCTGTTTTACAGCAAGTCAGTACCGTGCCTGGTCAGAGTAACTCATAACGCATGTCCCAGGCTGCAGGCCCTCAGCAGGTGCTCTTGGACAATTTCTGGTAGTCACCTCTGTGCAGATCCTGGCAGAGTGTCCCTTCTTCTTTACACCTCACATTTAGACTTCTTTGTCTTCATGCCTGGACATTTTTCTAGAATAAGCATTTCACTTTTCAAGTGGTAAAAATAAGAAGAGTCAAAAACAGGTAAAAGAAGTACAGCAAAGTCAGTCCTTCTTGGCAGCACAGATGTTCTAGAACAGGTCAGGGTGAAGGACTATGCTGTGACAGAGGTGGAGAAGCCACCATCTTCCCAGTTGCAGTTGCTTTTGAATTTTTATTAGCTAGAAAGTCACTGAGGTGCAAGTGTGTATCTGTGCTTAAATCCTCACGTTCTGTGAACAAATGGATGAGTCCCCTTGGATGGTGGGTGAGGGAGCTCTTAATATGTTTTTCATTTTGTAATAAAGCACACTGACAGATGGGAAAGGATTAATAAACTTGATGTGACTACCAAAATAATTTAATCTGCCAGGAAAGGGCTCATTAAAAATGAATTTGTTCCTAAAGGAAATTTTTTCCTCATTAAAATGATTCAAGGACCAGAGCCCATGGTTGAACTTCCCAGGCCTCCTGCAAGGGCGGGGTACTCTGAGAAGGCTTCTTGGAACCAGCCTTCTTGGTCAGTCTCTCTCTGAGCGAGGGGAGCACTGGTGATAAGAACAGTAGCTGCAGCTGTGGAGCTGCCATCCAGGACAAATTTATGCTCATTAGACCGGCCAAGAAATGTCACATGTACTCGTGTGGTTGTCCTCCCTCTGGCACTCAGCCTCAGGTACTTTCCCTCAGCTCCTTTTACTTTCTGTGGTAGATCGTGTCTCTTTTTCCCTTGTTCCTTTCTAGGGAGTTTGTGATGGATCTGTGCTGATTCCCAGGCAACACTTCATACCCAAGACCCTTTTGGAATGGTCTTGGGCATGGAATGGATTATCAGACAAAGAGCATGGAAGGGCGCTTTAAGCACTTAAATCACAAAAGTTAGTGGAATGAAACAGGCTTGAGGCCAAGTTTCACAGCTCTGAGCCTGGGCAGTGACTGAACCACCTGGACTTTTATGACTCTTTGGTAAAAAAGAATGATGAAGCCAGGCACAGCAGTGCATGCCTGCAATCCCAGCACTCTGAGAGATGGAGGCAAGAAGCTCTTAATTTTGATCCCAGCCTGGGAAACTTAGCAATTTAGTGAGGCCCTCTCAAAAAGCACAAGGTGGATGCTGGGGGTGAGGCTGTAGCTCAGTGTGGAGCCCCTGGGTTCAATCCTCAGTACAGAAACAAACAAACCAGAATGCTGACTGGCATCACTGATCAGTGTAAGGGCAGGAGGAAGCGTTCACATGACACTAGTACAGAATAACTGTTATCTTCTTGCCTCTTCTGCTGAGAGTGAAGGGCCGCTTTGTGCTGCTGATTGCAGCAGGACTCCCAGGTAGACACATGTGGGAGGTAGAGATACACAATCCCAGCATCACACGGTGGGAAGTCCTGCTATTAAAAGTATGAAGACAGGGATAAAGCACGTTGGTTGGGTCCCCCTTTGGTGGAAATTATCCCATAAGACTATTATATCCAGAGAGATCACCACAGCTAAAAATGATAAGGAAAATGTCACAGATGGTTAAACGCCTTCCCTATAAACCAGGTATCTGCTCATTCAAGATGAGCACTTCACTCATTTCCAGGAGTAAAAGAAATTGAACAATCATGTGTAGAACATTTTGACTATAACTCAAATTATAAATATAGATACCCTTTGAACCAGGAGTTCCATATAATAAAATAAATAAGCATATAAAAATGGCAAATATGCCTGAATTATTTCTGACAGCATTATTAGGAAAGGGAGAGCCATTTGATACCTGCCATCCACTGGTGAAAAACTGATTGAATTACTTGAGGCACATCCACATGACCTTATGTGTGATACATCTACCGCCATTAGAAAGAATGGCATGAACCTATCTGGAGTGATAATGGAAAGAGTCCCAAAACAGCGTATTGAGCTTAAAAATAAATCAAGGTAGAGAACAATGTATACACATGTATGTGTGCTACCAAGTGTGTAAAAGGACACAACACTTGTCTGTGTACAGACTGTCCTCAACAGAGATATGAGAACAGATTGCTTTGACTTGGCCTTGGGAGCAGAGGTGAGAAGGAATTTTCAGTGTCCCTCTCCCCATGTGCATTTTGGATTTTGAACCGTTAGATCATCCAAATGCAATTAAACCATTTTTAAATCTCACCCAGCTGTTGGTTTCCAGGCTGTCTCATGGGGGACACACATGGGGCAGAAACTCTGGTTGGCCACCTGGGTCAGACTCAGCTTCTGAGGCCTCTAATGGGCTTTCCCTTCACAGTGTGGAGTTGGGTGGGCTGGAGATGGCTTTGTCTGTGGGAGAGATGTGGACATCGACAGTTATCCTGATGAAGAACTTCCGTGCTCTGCTAGAAACTGCAAAAAGGTAAGCAAGGCGAGGTGTGTGTGTGTGTGTAGGGGGGGAGGTTTACACACATAGAGACTGTGGCTTTCCAAAGCCACATCTTATGGGGGGGAAGTGTTCTTTAATTCCCATTAAAATTACATTAAAGTAGCCATATCTTAAGTGAAGCAAAACAACCACCAAAAATAAAGCTTGGCAGCTACTATTGAGGTGAAAAATAGTTTTTGATGTAAGCCAGATGTAGGATATCACTCTGAGCTACTCTAACCTTCAGGACAACTGCAAGTATGTGCCAAATTCTGGCCAAGAGGATGCAGATGGAGATGGCATTGGAGACGCCTGTGATGAGGATGCTGATGGAGATGGAATCTTTAATGAGCAGGTACCTGCTTTGTGGGGAGGGCCTGTGAACTGAGGCCTACAGGGATGATGGAAGAAGGCCCATGATGTCTACTATGCCAGTCATCCCAAATGTTAGTTTCCATAACACTGCAACTTGTTCTTCTATAACATTTGCAAATGTTTAAACTATAACACTGTCAACTTGGGCCACCAGTTTTCCCTACTTGTAACAGAACAGGTGTCCTTTCTTTTAGGATAACTGTGTCTTGACTCCTAACATGGACCAGAGAAACAGTGACAAAGACATCTTTGGGGATGCCTGTGACAACTGCCAGACTGTCTTAAATAATGACCAGAGAGACACTGATGGAGATGGAAGAGGAGATGCCTGTGATGATGACATGGATGGAGACGGTAGATTTGCCTCACTCTATCTTTTGTTTGGGAGCTGTTTGTTCTCTTGGCCTTGTTCTGTGTTGAGAGTAGGAATAGAATTGCTGACTCAGATATCCCCACTGTTTTTGCTCTTGACTAGGTATCTGAGGCCCATGTCTGGCTCACTTCTGTGGAAGGAGACTCCATGGCCTGTAATCCCATTAACTAACCCTGGATGTTCCCAGGACCCTGCACCATTGCCAGAAACATCATAAGAATTTATTCCAGCAGTGCCATGTCAGGGCTCTGTCTCTGCAGAGTGTCTGCCTTTTCAGGTTATATATACCCTGTCCACTTTGCAGCACCCTCCTTCTGTGGAAAGACCTAGAGGCAAACCTTCCAGAAACACTGCTCATCCCAATACATCCCCTCCACTCCAAGATATCTATACCTTCCTAAAACATGATCTGACTTCCCATGAGCCCACCTGATGGCCCTGCTACCCAGTGGTGTCCTGGTGAATGAGCTAATAAAACAACCACAGACACCACTGAGTTGTAGCATTTGTCAATTTCCATGATGTTATTACTATTATCATTAACTTTAGGCTATTAAGTATGATAACCATTAAATGCAAAATAGGAACTCAGCAGGGCTGGCTGCAGAAGACCACTGCTTAGAGCACTTGAGTTCATCATAGGTCAGACACCATCAGGATCATTTATTTCACCTACTGCCTTTTCTGGTTGCTGTCACAACCCTTGACATCTTGCACAAATTAGAATTCAATGGATAAATGTGTCTGAGAGTTGCTCATGGTTAAGTCTCTGAGAACCCTTCTGTAGAAGTGACCTCTAGATAACTGCCAAGAAGCACAGTGGCTGTGCATAATGGCCCAGCCAGGGTAGCGGGCAGCAAACCTGACCTGTACAGCATCGGGAAGTCGTGCCTCCCATCCCCATCTGTGTTGTTTGCCCAAGTAGCATTCTTTTTTTTACAGGAGTAAACAACATTTTGGACAATTGCCCCAAAGTCCCTAATGGTGACCAGCAGGATAAGGACACTGATGGTGTAGGGGATGCGTGTGATAGTTGTCCTGATGTCAGCAACCCTAACCAGGTCAGTGGGGAATCCAGTCTCTAGGCTGAACTCCTTTATGCAGAGATTCAGTCAAAACCAGTGCCTGAGAGAAACATGGCGACCTCATTGGCCAGTTTTTGGCTGCTACCACCTTAGAGCACAATGGAGAAATGACACACATTGGGTTTCAGGTTGATAGGACAAACACACAAGAGTCTGGGTGTATACCCCTGAGGCCCTGGGTACTAATCTCACAGCTGCAGAGTGCAGATTATTTTAGTAATATCAGCTTAATGAGGCTCAAAACAAGGATTTAATTTCTGGTGAGAGGAAAATGGAAATTCACCATTCGAGGCTTAATCACCTGTGCCATCAGTCCCCAAGCCACTGCACAGAACTATGTATGGATGTTTCAGATTAAACCCCACCAGTAATGTGGTGAGTGTCCCTCTCTACCCCTGCCCTATCTGGCACCTGGGCAGGATGTGCCATTTGTATCTGAATCCCTGAAAGAAGGGAGTCAATGCTGCCTTCTGTGATTTACTCTCCATTTGAATCAGTTCCAAAACACAGAAGCAAAGCAGGTTGCTCTATCCCCATGCCTAGGACTGGCTCTCTTCCGACCCGTGCCAGAGCCCCGCATCTCCACCTGCCTTCATGCTCTCCTGGCTCCCTTGTGGAATGAACTCATCTGGTATGCAGCCTGATATTTTAGAAGGCTCTTTTGAAAATTTTGCACTGTGCCTACACCAATACAACACTGTGCTTTTGCAGTTTTGTACTACCCCAGCTCCAGAGAAATAATCCCTGAAATCCCAGTGATGACGGGTCAGGTCTGCCTCATGTGGAACATTCTGGATATGAAATCTGTGGGCTAAATAATATTCTCTTCTCTCTGCAGTCTGATGTGGATAATGATCTGGTTGGGGACTCCTGTGATACCAATCAGGACAGGTATGGCATATCTAGCTTCAGAGAGGCAGATACCAAAATCCAGAGAGTTAATTTTCAGAGCTTTCTGCTGATACCAAGTTTTGGGGTTTTCTAGGTGGGTTGGGTTTCTGGTGGGAAAAAAACCATCTCTGGCCAGGGTTACCCTACATCTGTGACAGTGCTGTGTAAGGGTGATGGTGTTGGGATGGGCCATTAGACACCCCAGCAAACAAGTTCTTGTGGGGGAGACAGGGAGGCATCATATTCTAAAAGGCTCTGGATGAAACAGCTAGGTGCAAATTCTGGCTCCTTCTCTTAAAACTGGCTAACTATAGCTTAGTTATTTAAACTCTCTATGTCTCAATTTCTTCATCTGTGAAGTGGGGATGACAGTAGATCTGGATCAGAGAGCTGTAGTGAATAAGATTGAGTTAATCCACAGAAATGGCTTGTTCTGGTTTCTTTTGTACATAGTACCACTGTATAATACTACAGAGGTACTAGCTTTTATTGTATTCTTTCAATTCAGGAAAATGCCACTATCATTCCAAAATAGAACGCTATCAGTTTGCTGAGGGATATTGTTATTTCATTGTCTTTTAAATGTTTTCATTCAGTTTTCCTTGAGTGGAATTACTCTATGTAAATGTATTTTATTAACCTTCCTAGCTCAATTCAGTGGAATCATATGTTAAAACCAGTGCTGGCCAGCTGAGGGGTGTAGCTCAGTGGTAGATTGCAAGGTTCTGAGTTCAGTCCTCAGGATTAACAAAAAGAAACCAGGCTTGATCAGCTGCTGGAGGAACATCACAAAAGCAAAAACGTAACTATATGCCTCTCAGCCCTGGAGCCACCTACAATTCAACAACCTAACCTCACTCTCCTTGCACAGTTCTTTAAAAAGACAGGACAGGGATGAGAGGACAGGATCCCAAAAGGCAAACCAGGATGATAGATCTTCTTTCCTAGCACCCAGATCACAAGTGGCCCTGCAGATTCAGTTCTCTACCCAAACCTCACTTAAGGACTGCTCCTTGAGTCCGTTTCCCTCCATATGTTCCACACCCTGCTTTCAAGTGCAGGCTGGCCGAGTGAACTTAAAGAGATTCCCTGATCTCAATTTCTTCATCTTGAAAGTGGAGATCATGAAATGCATCTCACAGGTTATGGTGAAAATTCAGGATAAGGGTGACACTCCTGGCATAGCACTGGCCTTGAGTGTTGCATGGAGGATGGGGCTGTATTGTTGTTGGCGTCATGATTCAGGAGGGGAGAATCAGCAAGAGAGTCTGATACTGGATGTCTCTTTCCATTTCAGAGTGGAGGATGGAACTGGTACCTCCATAGCTACTCCAAATGACATACAACAAGAATGTCCCCTGTGTTAGGTCATCCTGTATCTGATTACCATTCACTGTAATTTCTAAAACATACCATCCCACAGACCTCTAGATATTTGCCTTAAAAGCTGACTTGTTCTATTTCATTTTTAATTATTACAAACTTGAACTTGGTGAAGAAGATAGGAACTGCAAGTTTTTGCATACAAATGTTTGGCACTCTCCAGAATGGCCACTAATATAAACAGCTTCATCCTGTGTTTGAAAAAGTGGTCCTTCTATGCACACAGGAATTCTGTTTTTTAAAAATTTTATTTAAAGAGAAAACAAAACAAAACAAAACAGAAAAAAGGGTAGCAACAATACAGAATTCAAAGGAAAAAAAAAGAAAACAAAAAACCACCAAGAAATCATTATTTCATAACTTACATACTGTCATCTAGGAAATAGTTGTTCAAGTTACAAAATTAAAACACACAAAGTACACATTCAAACAATGAGACTGTTAACAGTTCTGCTCCATGATCTAACAAAATCAGTAATATGGTCATCCATTTTACACACTTAACCATAGATGCAATTATGTCCGTTAGAGCACTTTCTTTTCCTCTCTTTTTAACAATAGCTATTCCACATTTGGGGTTTTATTACTCCTACATTTCTTATTACTTTTTACACTAGAGACACAATGTGATATTTATAAATATGATTCTTATTTACTTCACTAATGAAGATAGTCTCAAGTTCTCTCCATTTCCCTATGAAGGCCTCAAGATCATCCTTCTTCGTAGCTGAGTAATATTCCATTGTATAAAAATACCTCATCTTTTTCATCCACTCTGCAGTTGATGGGCATCTTGGTTGTTTGAAGATTTAGCTATTACACATTGTGCTTCTATGAACATGGGTGCACATATATCACTGTGATATGACCTTTCAGTTTTTCTGGGAAAATATCCAGGAGAGGAAAAGCTGGGTTGAATGGAACTTCCAGTCCTAGTCTTCTGAGAATTATCCATACTGATTTCCATAGTGGTTGCACCAGTCTACACTCCCACCAACAGTTGAGCAGTCTTCCTCTTTCCCGCAGCCTTGACAACATTTGTTATCAGTTGGTTTCTTGACGGCAGCTATTTTTTCAGAAGTGAGATGAAATCTCAGTGTTGTTTTAATTTGCATTTCTTGAATGACCAGTGATGGTGAACATTTCCTTTATCTGAGAACTGAGTGTTCATCTCAGATGCCCATTTGTGGAGAGGGTACTTGAATTTGGGCGGCTTGATGCTTTTCAATTCTTTATATGTTCTTGATATAAGTCCTTTGTCTGAGGTTTTGCTGGCTAAAATTCATTCCCATTCTGTAGGTTTTCTTTTCACTCTGTTGGTGATTTCTTTTGAAGTGCAGAAACTTTTCAATAACATGAGATCCCAGTTGTTGATTCTCTGAAGCGTTTCCTGTGCAGTTTGCATTTTGTTCATGAATTCTCTGCCTACACCTATGTCTCCAAGACTTCTACCTACCCTATCTTCCAGTAGATTTAGTGTTTCTGTTTTAATGTTTAGGTCTTTGATCCATTTAGACTTTAGTGTTGTGCATGGTGATAGGCATGGATCTAGTTTCAGTCTTCTGCATGTGGAGAGCCAATTTTTCCAACAACATTTATTAAAGAGACTATCCTTCTTCCAGTGAACATGTTTAGCCCCTTTGCCAAATATCAGGTGGCTGAGTGTCTTTGTACTTATACTTGCATCTTCTAATCTGTTCCATTGATCCTCAGGTTGATTTCTTTGCCAGTACCATGCTGATTTTATCACTGTGGGTTTGTAGTACAGTTTCAAGTCAGGAATTGAGATGCCTCCTGCCTTGCCTTTATTGCCAAAAATTGCCTTGGCTTTTCTAGGTTTCTTCTGTTTCCAAATGAATTTTAGGAGTGTTTTCTCTAGATCTGTGAGGTATGTCAGTGGTATTTTGATTGGGATTGCATTAAATCTGTATAACAGTTTTGGGAGTATGGCCATTTTCACAACGTTGGTTCTTCCTAGCCAAGAGCATGGAACACATCCTTCAATTTTCTAATATCCTCTTCAATCTCCTTTTTTAGTGTAGTATAATTTTCAGCATATACGTCTTGTACATTCTTAGGTTAATTCCTAAGTATTTCAATTTTTTAGATGTTATTGTGAAGGGCAATAGTTCCATAATTTCTCTCTTGGTGAGCTTCTTGTTTGTGTACAGGAATGCTATTGATTATGAGCACTGACTTTGTATCCAGCTACACTGCTGAATTTGTTTATTACCTCTAATAGTCTTTTAATGGAGTTTTTTGTTTGTTCTATATAGAGTATCATGTCATCTGCAAATAGTGATAATTTAACTTCTTCCTTTCCTATCTTTATTCCTTTTAATTCTCTCTCTTGTATGATTGCCCTGGCTAGTGTTTCCAGAACTATATTGAAAAGGAGTGATGATAGTGGTCATTCTTGTCTTATTCCTGATTTTAAAGGAAAGCTTTCAGTTTTTGTCCATTTAGTATAGTGTTGGCTGTTAGTTTGTCATAGATGGCCTTTATAAGGTTCAGGTAGACACCGTGTATTGAGAGTTTCTGAAGGGTTTTTATCATGAACATGTGTTGAACTTTATCGAAAGCTTTTTCTGCATCTATTGAGATGACCGTGTGATTTTTGTTTTTGGCTCTGTTGATGTGGTGTATTACATTTATTGATTTGCATATGTTAAACCATCCCTGCATTCCTGGAATGAACTCCACTTGGTTATGATTATAATCTTCTTGATGATTTGCTGCATTCTGTTTGCCAGTATTTTATTTAGAATCTTTGCATCAATATTCATTAGTGAGATTGGCATATAGTTCTCCTTTTTGTTTGGGTCTTTCTCTGTTTTTGGTATCAGGGTAATGCTTGCCTCCAGGAATGATTTAGGGCTTTTCAATTTCTTTGAAGAGTTTAAGGAGTGCTGGCATCAAATCTTGTCTAAATTTCTTGTAGAATTTAGCCGTGAATCCATCAGGACCTGGGCTTTACTTTTTGGTAAGTTTTTAAATTATGTTTTTAATTTCAATAGCTGATATTGGATTATTCAAAATTGCTATATCTCTTTGGTTGAGTTTTGGTAGTTTATGTTTCTAGAAATCTGTCCATTTCCTCTGTGTTTTCCACTCTATGTGAGTGGAGATTTTCAAAGTAGGTATTCATGATCTTTTGAATTTCCATGGGATCTGTAGTAATTTCCCCCTTTTCAGTCCTTATTGCATGAATTTGTGTTTTTTCTTTCTTTTTCTTGATAAAGTTAGCTAGAGGTTTGTCAATTTTGTTTATTCTCTCAAAAAATCAGTTTTTAGATTCATTAATTCTTCGTATTTTTTTGATTTCTGCTCTAATCTTTATAATACCTCTCTTCTATAAGATTTGGGTTTCATTTGCTCTTCTTTTTTAGAAGCTTGAGATGAAGAATTAGGTTGTTTATTTGTGCTCATTCTGTTTTCTTGATATGATAATTTATTGCTATATATTTCCCTCTTAAGACTGCTTTCATTGCATCCCACAGATTACAATATGTTGTTTCCACATTTTCACTGAATTGTAGGTATTGCTTTATTTCTTCTTTAATTTCGTCTGTAGCACACTGGTTGTTTAAAAGGTTATTAATTAATTTCCATGTATGCATGCAGGTTTTGCCATTCTTTTGCCATTAATTTCCAATTTCAGTGCACTATGGTCAGATAGAATGCATGGGATAATTTTAATACCCTTGCATTTACTTAAGAATGTTTTATGGGTGTAGCCTCACTGTGTGTTCACTTTATATGCCTTAATTTTGTGACATGAACAGCTATTTCTGGGAGGATAGTATGTGGTTTGTCAACTAGTGATTTCTTTATTTTTTTTTTGAGGTTCTGTATTGTTTCTACCCTTTTTTCTATATTGCTTTTTTTCCCTCTTTAAATAAAATTTTTTTAAAAAGAGTGTTTTATGGGATAATATATGGTCTATTTTGGAGAATGTCCCATGTGCAGCTGAGAAGAATGTGTATTCTGCTGTGGTTGGGTGGAACACTCTGTAAACATCTACTAAATCCATTTGCTCACAGATATGATTCAGTTCTATCACTTCTTTGCTGACTTTTTGTCTAGCTGATCTATCTCTTTGTGATAATGTGCTGTTAAAGTCCTCTGTAATAATTGTGTTCTTGTGTATTTGGTTTTTCATGTCCATTAGTATCTGTCTTATATAGTTGGGTGATCCTGTGTTTGGTGCATATATATTTATAATTTTTACTTCTTTCTCTTGAATTTTTCCACTTACAAGTATGTAGTGACCTTCTTTATCTCTTTTAATCATTTTAGGTTTGAAGTTCACATCGTCTGCAAATAGAATATTTACCCTTGCTTTTTTCTGGCTTCCTGTTTCATGGAATACTGTTTTCCATCCTTTGACTTTTAATCTATGAGTTTTCTTTTGGGTCAGAGATGTTTCTTGTATACAGAATATTGTGGGATCCTGTTTCTTGATTCATTCTGTCAACCTATTTCTTTTGATAGTTGAATTGAGGCCATTTACATTTAGGGATATCACTGATATGTACTGGCTCAACTTTGCCATGTTATGTTCCAATTGTCTGCTTTCTGCTTTTTCCCCTTATTTAATTACTTGTTTTACCTGGTGGTTTCTTTCTGTTGTTCTGAGGATTGTAGTCATTTTTATCTCTGTCTAGTATGTCTTTCAACACTCTTTCTAGGGTTTGTTTGGTGGATGTGAATTTCTTCATTTGTTCTTTGTCATGGAAGTATCATGTTTCTCCATTAAATTGGAATGAAAGTTTTGCTGGGGACATCAGTCTAGGTTCAAAGTTGTTTTCTTTCAGGGCTTGATATATCCCACTCCCAGCACATCTTGACTTGAGGGTGTGTGCTGAAAAGTCTGCTGTGATTCTAATGGGCTTTCCTTGATAGGTGAGGTTGTGTCTTTATTCTAACAGCTTTTAGTATTCTGTTTTTATGTTGTATGTCTGAGATCTTAATTATTATGTGTCTGGGTGTAGATTTTTGTTGGTTGTGACTGTTTGGCATTCTATATGCCTCACTTATCTGCATATCAGATTTTTTCCCCATGCTTGGGAAAATTTCTCCTATTATTTCTGTGAATATTTTAGATATGTTGTTTGTATTGACTCTGGTTTCTTTACTAATGCCTATTAATCTTATATTGTTGCTCTTGGCATCATCTTGAAGCTCTGGATTGTCCTTTCATGCTGCTTTGTTATTTTTAAAAGTTCTATCCTTTCATGAACACTAATTGTGATCCTGTCCTCAAGGTCCAAAATCCTATCCTCAGCTTCATTGAAATGGTTTGCATGCTTTGAATAGAATATTTTGTTTCTTGGATGTCTCTTTCAGTTTGCTTCATGAATTCTGCTTGTTTTCTAAATTGTTCATTCAGGGTTTCAATCAGTTTCCCATGCTCTTGCACTTTTTTCTCTATTTCTTTTTTAGCTGCACTCAGCAACTCCTTTACTAAGGTTGTTACCTCTATGTTTACATGGGATAGTACTTCTAATTTGATTTACTTTATGGCCTCATGGAGTTGTTTTTTTTTATGTCATTCACTATCTTTAGAGATTTCTGGTGTGTTACTTTTGCGGTTCTCCATTTCAATGTCTCCTGTACTTGCTGCTGATGGACTACATGTTTGAGATTGTATTTTGCTTTTTCATTTTGCCATTTTCCCTTTTCGAATTAGTTTTTGGTCCTTCAGACCTGCTAGTGTCAACTGTTGGTAGTGTGTATCTTGGTGTCCTACTGTAAGGTTGATGTTTGTCCAGTTGCTGGGTCCCACAATCAATAGATGGGCCAGTCACCTGAATTCCTGTTGCAGGGCCTGTTTGGTGAGTTTTATATTTTTCCTAGGCTGACAAGCCTAGTAGTATTGATGTAGGTCAACTTTTAGTTCCTGCTAGTACTTTAT
>PVJX010005857.1:0-81958 GCA_004027295.1 Dolichotis patagonum
CTCTATGCATGGCTTTATACTATTGTGTTATGTTTGATATTATTGTATTTGAAACTATGCTCAACTATAGCAGAGTAAGAGATATGGTGTTAGCTACTGTTGATGTCCAGTTGTCTTAATGTAAAGTACTGTGTTGCCTATGTTGTCCTGTTCTGATCTGCTCTGTACTGCCCCCTTTTGTTTTATTCTCTTTCAAAAATAATAATAATAATACAGCCAGACATGGTGGCACAAGCCTGTAATCTCACCAGTCAGGAGGCTGAGGCAGGAAAATTACTAGGATTTCAAGGCCAGACTGAATTACATAGTGAAACTCTGTCTTCAAAAATAAGAAAAAAAGAAGGAAAAACAAAAGAGTGTAGTTAATAATATGATACTAGTATTAATTTCTTGATTCAATGATATTAATGTATTAATATTTATTATGCACCTTGGTAACACATATATGGGAACTCTATTATATTTGCAATAATTTTAAGTCTAAGGTTATTACCAAATAAAGCATTAAAAATACCATAGAGCTTTAGAATAAATACATATATTCAGCTATTTGAAAGAAAATGAGCCCCAAATTCAGGAGAATTGTAGGAAGCATGGAGAACACACCAGAGCAAGTATGCATGAGTAAGTTCAGCTGTACTTCTAGTCCACTGTGATGCTATCAGGTGTTTATTACATAATCCTTTGAAATCTTTGTATAAATTAATATTATAATAAATTACTCAAAGAAAAGCACACAGGGTAAAAGATATTACCCCATTTGATGTGCTCTCAACTCTATAAATCTCTGTGAAACACCTTAGAGGGTCTCAGGATCAAAGCTATTGATTGGCAAAACTTTACAGTGTTGGTAAATCCATGTGCTCCCAAAAGTGCTTTTCTGCCAGCTGCTGGTTGGTTTACATTAGGAAAGTGTTCCTGTGGGGATGCTGTTGTCTCTGGGATGGACAGGCAGGGAATCAGATGGAATAGACAAGAGATGAAATCCTGCAATGGCCATTTGTTCCATGAGGAGGCCTGTTGTTTCACAAAGAGTTGTCATCTGCCCATCCAAGAAGGTATAGCCAGGTTCTCTTCCTGGCTCACCCAGAACTGTGAGGGTTTGCTGGTTCCTGGTGACTCACAACTTCCACTGGAAACAGTAGTTAGCCCCTAGCAACCCTGTATCATCTTCCCCAGACATTTACAGTTTCTCTGCATTCCTATGGAGACTGTTATTTTCTTCTTGCTTCAATCTTTGCATGACATACACCAAAAAAACCTTCAAGATGTTTCCATCATCTACTCAGCATGGACGTGTGTAGACTTGAGCCCAAATCACAGCCAGGAAGCAGCCGTGGACTCTGCATCACCAGGTATCCACACCACCTTTGTGCATTTCAAACCTTAAAAACACCGCAGAAATCAGCTGGCTTCCTGACAGCTCCTAGTGATGGTGCTCGGTCTCCACAGAATGGGAACTGGAGACCTGATCAGCATACTGAGTACAAGGCCTCCTGGCTTCTGATGCTACTGCTGAACATCCTGAGGAAGACGACGGATAGAAAGCAAGATTAATGGTAAAGGCTGGTGTGCAAATGAGTAAGAATGAGTGGGAGGACATTGGATAATTCTAGCAACCTTTGGTTTAAATGAGATTCTTTTTCTTTTTTTTTTTTTTATACTGGGGATTGAATCTAAGGCTTCAGAACTGAGCAACATCACCAGCTCTTTAAAAAAGATTTTCCTGAGACAGAATCTCACTAAGTTGCTAAGTTGCCCAGGCTATGCTCTAACTTTGGATCCTCCTGCCTCAACCTCCTAGAGTGCTGGAATTACAGGCATGTACTATCACACCTGGCTAAAGTAGATTCTTATTGACTAACTCAAGAATTTAGTCCTCATCTACCAGAAGAGTGTCTTGCTCACAGTGGACTCCTCCATCCTTACTGAAAGATTCTCTTCCTTTGTCTTTCAGCTCCTCGGCCTTACAGTCTTATCTTTTCTCTCCTGTCAGCTCCTTTCCTGTTCCCATCTATACTTGATCGTCTCTTGGGTTTGCAGGCTAAGCCACTTTTCTGCCTGTGACACTCACCCACTTTGGTGAGAAGGGTGACTAGCACCTTCCCTAATAGCTGAGTCAATCACCCACATTCTAAGAAGAGGGGAGGGCAAACCATTAAGAAATACAACACAGAAGCTCATTTGCTTGGTGACATCTTCATAAAACAGAGCTGCCTTCTTAAAACCCAGATTTCCTGCACCGTCCCTGCTGCTAACTCTGTTGTGAGAAGAGGCTGTGGATAAAATGACAAGTTTTACCCAAAATCTTGAGGTCCACTGTGGTGTCCAGAGTTGGAGAAGCTGAGTCACACCTGGGAGGATGTGGTACAAGACAGGCGGGAAAGCTGAAGGCAGAGCAGGGCGCAGGCATGGCTCCAAAGCCTCCGCACAAGGGCCCTTTGTGAGCAGGGATAGCTGAGCCAGCTGCATCCCAGGGGGATGGGACACAATTCATTTGCTGCCAGAACACTCAGGATACAGCTTCTAAAATGGCAGGAAGCTGTACCACCTGATGCCCTGAAGAGGGAGATCTAACTGATGCATGAATGGCAATTAATTAATATCAATGATGCATCATTAGTGAGCAAACAATAACTCTGAAATATGGCTTTCATTGACAAAATAGTGCTAGGATGCAAATGTGTGTGTGTGGTGTATATTATATGTACATCCCAAGTATTACTAATATGAATACAAATATTGAACATAAATACTATGTATGAATATGTGAGTGTATATTTGTATGCATATACATATACTAACCTGCATGTGTATATTATATACACTTATGTACATATATGTATATGTTATATGTATACATACATGAAAATGTAAATGGGTGCCTCCAGATACAAATGTTATGATGTGTGTATGTATATATGTGAATGTGTGTATGTGCACATATGTGGATATGTATACGTGTATTGATATGCATAGGTAAAAGTGTATGATGTGTATGTGCCTATATGAGTATTATTTGTATATCTATACACATGTATGTGAAATGTACTTGTGTGCACGAGTGTATGAAATGCAAATTATGTTGTGTATACATGTGCGGACATGCACATCTGCATACACGAATGAACATGAGTAGGTTTATGTGAAGTGGCTGTTACATGGACCAAGGATCCCCTCAGTTATGGTACTGCAGGGAGAGAAGCCTCTGCCAGAGTCCTCCCCAGGAGAGACAGTACCCCATGCAGGCCAGGCTGTCTTTTGGTGGGCACAGCAGTGATTGCAAGAAAGAACAGCTACCATGTGATCAGGTGGTACAGCTTGAATAGACCACCAGTGTCCTCTGCCAGATGCCCCTAACTGGTTCTCTTAGCCCAGACTTCATGTCCACTTGTCAGCTCAGTGGTCATCACCCAGATTCTTGTCTCCGCTCTGCACCTTTCCCAATCTTCCACTCTCCTGAACCCTTCGCTGTACATCTAGTAATGTCCTTTATATTTAAAGTTATACATTATGAATTCACAAGAAATAGACAATAAAACTTAAACATTTGATTATATGGTTTTGTGAATTTGACATACTTCTAGAAGTTTTTACAACAATCAGGACAATGACTGTATCCTTTCATGCACATGTTTTCTCTTACACCTTTGGGATCTATGTCATCCCTGAACCTCCCAACCTGCAGACAACCATAGACATGCTTTCTTAACTAAATATTAAAAAATAAATGTGACAATGCACTGTATTTTTTAATTGGCTGTCTTCCTATATGCAATGTAAATATCTTGGGATCCTGCAATATTACAGCAATTATCAATAATGTGCTCTTTTTCTATCAATTAGTAATATTCTATTGTGTGAATATATCAAAATATGTTTAAGCACTCACCTGTTGATGGATATTTTGGCTATATGCATTTCACATACATGCATATAGATATACAAATAATACCCATATAGGCACATACACATTTACCTATGCATATCAATACACATATACAGATCCACATATGTGCACAGGCATGACAATCAAAATTTCTTTAAACACTTCTGTGACAGTGTTTCAAGAAATAAAATTTCCATTTCTCTTGAGTAAATATCTAGGAATGAAAAGGCTAGACCATAAGCCAGATATATCTTTAATTTTTAAGTTAATTACCAAACATTTTCTAAAGTAGATGTGAAATTTTACATTCTACCACCAGTGTGTGTGGTTATTTCACTCAACTTTATATTTTCTAGGTGCATCCAATTTCCTACAGATATCTCAAATTTGTCATTCGTTATAGCCCAGTAGCATTCCATTATATATAGAAGCCACATTTTCTTTATTGTCATCTGTTGATGGGAATACAAGCAACTTCCAGGATTTAGCTATTATGAATTGTGCTCTTATAAATATTGGCATGCATGGATCACTGTAGTATGCCTTAAGCTCTTTGGGGAAGACATCTAGAAGAGGGATAGTTGGAAATTTCTAATTTTAAATCTTTAAGAAATCTCCATATTGATTTTCATAATGGTTGTACTAGTTTTTACATTCTGCCCTCAATAAATAAATGTTCCTTTTTCACACAGCCACACCAGCAATTGTTATTGTTTGATTTCCTAATGATTGCCATTCTTTCCAAAGTAAGATTTCCAAAAGATATCTTAGGTTTAATTTGAATTTCTCTAATAGCTAGAGCTGTAGAACCTTTTCTCATGTATTTTTTGGCTATTTGTATTTCTTTCTTTGGGAATTGTCTGTTCTCTCTTGCCCATTTCTTGACTGGGTCCTTAATTTTAGGTTTTACATTTTTCATATTACTGAAGTTTTATAGTTTTTTCTATGACATTTGAACCCGTGGCCTATTTCAAATTGGTTTTTTAAATTTTGTGTGGTAAAGATCTATATTTTAGGTTTGATTTTTGATTTTCATATGGCTGTCCAGTTGTTTGAACACCAGTTTTTGAGATTTGTCTTGAAATGCCTTGATAATTTTGTCAAAAACTGATCATCTTTTGTATGTTTTTATTTCTTTACTTTCTATTTAATTGATGTCTTTTTCTAGCTTTATTACAATACTATATAACGTTGACTTGTGTCATTTTGTACTAGCTTGAAATTATATAATACGGGGCTGGGGAATCTAGCTCAGTGCCATAAGCACCTGCCTAGCAAACACAAGGTCATGAGTTTGATTCCTGGTATGAAAGAAGAAAGAAAGAAGAAAGAAAGAAAGAAAGAAAGAAAGAAAGAAAGAAAGAAAGAAAGAAAGAAAGAAAGAAAGAAAGAAAGAAGAAAGAAAGAGAAAGAAAGAAAGACTATACAGAGTGTTTTTAATGTCATTTTGTTCATTAGTGTGTCATTTCCATTTAAATTTTAGAATTATCTTCTCGATAAATAAAAAAAAGAAACTGCTACGATTTTATTGGAATTGCCTTGAACTTACAGGTCACTTTGAAGAGACCTGACATTTTAATACCATTAAGTCTTCTAATCCATGAACATACTATATGTTCATCTAGATATTTAGTTATTTTCCTCAATGATGTTTTGCAGTAAGATATAAGAAATAAGGTAAAGATCCATAATTGTGTAATATAAATTATATCCATGTTATATCAGGTAAGAGACACATATTACAAGATAAAATAGGAAACTCCAATTGAAGTCAATTGAAAGATTGGAGTTTATTTTTCTCTAATGCAAAAATCTTGAAGGATACAGTTAAGTCATGTTTGGAAAATCCAAAGGTGTTAAAGCCCAGGTCCTATATTTCTTCTCCATAAAACTTATCATTTAACTCTATACATGGTCTAAAAGATTCCTAAGACCAACCTAAATTCATTCACAAATAGAAACTTGGGAGAGGATGGTCGGAAAGAGTAAAATCGCTTAAAACACAGTAGAAGAAAGTTAAGACAGGGCTTGGAGAAAAGCTAACAAAATTAAGTTGAAAAGAACAATAATTTAAGGAATTAAAGGTAAAGGAAATGTATTCAAAAACATACGAAGGAAAGCCAACGAATGTTTAATGGATGTTTCCAAAAGGAGATTCTGCGTAAGAGGACAGGCAGTCAGGCTGCCAGTTAGAAGAAGGAAGAACAGCTGGAGGAAGAGGAGGAGAAGGAGAAGTGGGGCAGGCAGGGCAGAGGAAAGGAGGAAGACAGCAAGAGGGAGGGGGAGAAGGGAAAAGAGGAGTAAGAAGCCGCAGCAGTGTTTATAGGCTATGTACTTACACTTTTTAAATGTGCTTTTTATATTGAAAAACCCTCTATATCCATTGAGAAACGGACATCACACAACTATCAACAAGTTACTGAAAAATAGTAATTAAAAAAAATACCTCTTGATATCCACACAAAAACTGCCAGTTATCTGCCAGAGAAAGGTATCAGCCTGCTGCTGCAGTGATTCTAGCAATGGACCATACTAGTGGTCAGTGGCACAATGTCTACGGATGACCTGAAAATGCAGAACATTCAGTGAGGAGCCAGAGGAGTCTCCACTTGCCAAACTGCTGTTTGAGAGTGTGAAGAGATGTGCCATAAGTCAGAAACACCATGAAAAAATTCAATGCTACAACAAAATACGAGTGTCCACTTCACTAGGAGTCTACACACAAGACAAAACAAAGCAAACACAGATGAATTCAGTGAAGGAAAAGTTTTTAATAAGCAAGAAAAATGGTAATTTGTAACATGAAAATTATGACAAAATGAATACTAAAATATCCTCCATAACAATAAATGCAGTTGACTTAATTAAATTTAAGTCTCTCAAATTGGATCAAAGGGCAAAGTCTGATATTGCAGTTTTAGGCCATCTAAAATAAAACTTCGAGAAACTGGTAATGAGTTTACAACCAAGAAAGTGGATCACAGTGTGATCTGAGTCAAGGGGTTCTTACCCCATGGATTACCTCACATATAATAGGGTCTTAAAGTCTGCGACCAGAAGGGGTCAGGCATCAGTGGGGGCCACCTAAGACAGACATTTCAACTCAGATCACTTTTGAAAAATACTGTGACCCAATCAAATGTCTCTGAAGATCAAGTCATAGGTCAAGAATCTCTAATTCTGATGTTTTTCGTTAAAGTAATAAATGTTTCATGTAAAGAAGCAAAAGATGCAGTAGTGATGGTGCCAGGGTGACTCTTAAGCCACAGGCCAAGAGGTAACAGGCCAGGAGAGTTGACAGATTGGGGGTGGGGGGGGTGTTTGGATAGGTGAAGCCTCACATGCAGCACTGGACAGACAGTGGGGGTCCATGCTCAGATACTGTGGCCTCCTAGGACTTAGTCTGCAACCACCATGGTGCCTTACATTGAGAAGAAAGTCACCTGGTGTCATCAGAAGCCATTACCACTAGCTAGGAGTAATGGCAAACCCCTCTAATCTCTGCAGTCTGGGAAGCTGTAGAAGGAGGATCATCAGTTCAAACCAGCCTGGGCAGTACAACAATTTAGCAAGACTGCATCTCAACAATAAAAATAGAAAGAAACCAGAGGCAAACTGAATGTGAAGCTCAGTGTGAAGACTTGGAGTTCAAACCCCATACAGAAAGAGAAAAATGGAAAGGAAAAGGAGAAGAAAAGAGCATCCACCTTTGGAATGGGGTAGGCTCAGGTCCAGTCCCACCTGGATGCTGACTTACCGCAAGCTGCACTTCCAACAGCTGTGCTGTTCAGCTCCTCTCAAACATGTGGGCATATGTGACATATTGAGTGCAGTGGACCTGTACCCTCAAATCATTGAGATTAACCCAATGATTTAACTTGAATTTAATTGTACCCTTTGATTATCCTTAGTATTAACTACTTATCATAGGCATTTGGGGAGGTACCAGGGACTGAACTCATGACCTTGCACTTGCCAGGTAGGCAAGCTGAGCTATATCCCCAGTCCTACTCATAGACATTTTTAAAATTTTAACTGTTATTAGTACATGGTTGCAGCACACGATGAATACATTCATGGTAGTGAGCTGGTATATGTACCTAAGATATCTCAGCTCTTACTTTCCCTTCCTGTCCTCTCCCTCCACCCTCCCTCCATCTTTTGGTCCCCTTCTTATTTGCAACATAGCATGTACTCTTGCCACAGACTTCAGGCTGAAGGAAAGTTTTCACCACAAGTGCTGACTGTATCCTCAGACTGTGCTGTGTCCCTCCAACCACCTTAATCTTTCCCTTGCCCTCAGGTCCATATAAAGAGAATGTAGCTCAGCCACCAGCCCCAGGCTTCAGAGTTACCTGACCATGAAGGTCACCTTAGTAAACACAGCAAAGCTATGATCAAAACCACTGTAGCTTCACTAATATAAAGTTGGAAAAGTACCTGGTAAATATAGTTCTATCACATCTTCAAAATCTTTCCTGTAACATACAAAGCCACCTAATGGAAATTGTTTTTAGATGTATTAGCCACGACATTAATTTACCATGATGAATAAATGCAGGAAATAATGGTTTTCTTCTTGATATACCATAGTACTCCAAACCTAGTTGTGGATCAAATTTTAAACCATTGAGACATTGATCATATTTGAAACATACACTTTACATTTTATAAAATGATGCTGTCTAAAAATAATATAACATTGACTTTAAAATAATACAGATTAACTCAATGATTTAACTTGAATTTAATTGTACTGGTAGAGAGGTACAGCATTAATGGTAACTATTTGTCCTTCTTGTAAATAACCTGGCCATGACTATCAGAAATATCATGTCTTTTAAAACATACTGGGTGTGACACTAACAGGTTAAACATAGGTGTCTGCCTCTCTAAGCTCCAGTTTCACGGTAAAAGTAGAGCTATCTGGCACCTCTCTCATCCATGTCGTGGTGGCGGAAAACAGCTTTGGGGAAGCACCTTCTTGACAAAATGCAAACCTGTATATTTCTCTCCTTCCTCTCTAGTCTTTGGAAGTGCACATCTGGAAATTTGGAAAACAGTAGTCCCTTGTTAGAGCCCTCATTTTTTCTGCTCTATAAAGTGCATTTTCATAATTAACAATAACAACTCTGTCCCAACAGGTTCCTACAGAGATAAAATAGGGAGACCTTGTTGCATGGATTTCCAGATAGGAAGTCCTTAGATGTTGTTAGCTATAGTCAACATGTTTTCAAGGTCCTATCAGATATTTTGAAGTGCGAAGATCAATAATAGACACAAAATAAAGATGTGGAAGAAGCATTCTGAAAGGAACAAAAGATGACAAGGTAGAGAAAATAAGGGGAAAATATCCATATCATGGAAAGGCATTGATAGCAAGGCATAAAATTAATCAAATAAAATGCATCTGCGTATATTTAGTGTAGTTGTCCACCATGACACTGATGCAAAAAGGAAACAAGGTATGGGAAACAACTCAGTAAGACTCAGACCATCAAGCTAATTAATTTCTTGCAAAACTTAACATATAGAGTGATCACGTTTTCAAAATCAAAAATTGGCACATATAGTTAGGTAACATTCAAAATAAACCTGTTGTGGTGGCATTTACCTGTAACCACAGCTATTCTAGAGGCTGACATAAGGGGATCAAAACTCAAATCCAGCTTTAATAACTTACACAGATCTTGTCTCAAAATAAAAAATAAAAAGTGCTGGAGGTGTAGCCCTCAATGCAAGGCCCTGAGTTTAAACCCAAATACCACAATTTTTTTTCTGACAGTATATTAAACTAAATATTATAACAAATAATTTTAGTGTTTGCTTGCAATATTCTTAATACAAGATTTTTTTCTAGAAGTACTAGGGATGGAACCCAGGGACACTTCACCTCTGAGCCCCTTGTTTTTTTGAAATAAGGTCTGGCCAGTTGCCCAGGAGAGACTTGAACTTGCAAACTCACTGCCTCGACCTCACTCAGTAATGGTAGTATAAGGGTGCACCACCAAATCCTGCTTGGTACAGGATTGCTAAGAAGAAATTCCTTCTTGTTTTTTAATACTCTCAATATAACAGTGTTCTTTAAAAGAAAACTGTTATTCCTCATTCTAATATTATTTAAATATTTTTTCTTAAATCTTATCACAAACATTGCAATATATAATCAAATTACAAGCAATTCAGTTAACATAATATTGTTCTTTGGTTATATTCTTAAAGATATGCAAGTTTCTCAAAAATTTTGCACCAGCATGAAAGTAACAATTAAAAGCAAGTCGCATGAGACTCAGTTGTTGTTTGTATAAGAGACACTTCACAAAGAAATTAAATATGTCATGGTTCAAATCAAGTTATTATTCCATGTCAAATAAAGTTCTCATGGTACTATAACGATGTGTCACTTTCTTCAAATATTGCACCATTTAAATGGAATACACACCATGTCTTATTTCTCATTCCTTCTTTCATCAATCACTTAGACTGGAGGAATTTTCCTCAGGCTCATCTGAACTGTGCTTTCTCGATGAGGACATTCTCCTACCTAGGTGAGGAATGGCATGCATTTCCAACACTTGGTCTCTAAGAACGGAGCACACAGAAGGAACCTTGGAGGGACTCCACTTGCATCACACTCCCCTTGAGAGGCAGCCTGTGTGTGCTGCTGTGGGGTCAGATGTGTAAAGTCTACCAGAGGAGGCTGCAGCTCTGTGTCTGGGAAGTGTTTTCTTACTTCTGTAGTGCAACCCTGATGATTTTAGCAGAAGCTTCATCTTTGACCTGAAAATAGTGTGATCATTATATGCCAGAGAAATCTCACATGCTTACTGTAGGGAAAATCACCCAAAAAAATTACAATAGAATCAAGCATCTTTAGATACCCTACTTGGTCTACAGGAAATTCTTCTGAGGGAAATGATATTGAAGAAAACTGTCCCAACACTTCCTGCAATCATATTTCAAATAATTTCTGATTTGTCCTTTAGGATATTATTAAGAAAAGTTAGTAGGTAGAAAAATAAGATAAAGTTTTTGGTTTCAGGTAGCTAGATAAAACTTTATACCAATGAAAAAGAATTGAGGATAAGGTCAACACATATGGTTCCCTCTGAGACATGGAGATGTTACCTCTACAGGGATCAAAATAATAAGAGAATACACAAATTGGCAAAAATAGGAGTCAAAGAGGCATTATCACCAGAGTTCAATACTTAAAAGAATATGAATTTTATGAAAAATTTTATAAATCCAATAACTTACAACAAATGCACAAATATTTTAAAAGACAGAAGTAACCATATTTATGAGAAACAAAAACTCTAAGAGGTCTCTTATAAATCTAAATTATTCATCAAAAGTTTTGTCATGAAGAAAATTTCAGGTCAAACTGACTTCACCAGTAGATTTTACAAAGTACTCAGTAAGAGAAGCCTTACGCTGACCTAGAAACTGGCAAGAATGTGTCAGCATATGCATGGCTGCCATGACCAGATGGCTTTTTGGTTTTATTACTCAGGTCAAAGAAAACGTTTCTAAATATGATTCTACATAATACATCACCTACATAGAAATGCTGACTCCTCAAGAAAATGTCTCTTGAACCTAACATTTTGGATGATATGATTCGAATTATCAACCACATTGAAGTACACGCCCTTAACCACATTTGCCCATGTAGCTCTAAGAGGAGATGGACAAAGAGTGCATACATCTTCTCTTGTACATAGGAAATGAGATAGCTTTCTAAAGATACATCACTGACCAGAGCTTTTAAGTTACAACAGAAGCTTTATAGATTTCTTTTAGAAAAATAGTCATCAATGGCAGCACATTTCAGTGATACAGAATGAGTCACAAAATTTTCTTACTCATGTGACCTATTCAACCTGCTCAGTGAACTCAGTCTGTCGCTTTAAGGGAGAACAACTGTGTTCAAGTTGCCAAATAAAGTGGATGAATTCAAAGTTAAACTTAATTATAGGGGCAAGGAGAAAACATTAGGATTTTTTTAAAATTTGTTTTTATTTTTTATTTTGAAGGTAGTAGAAATATAACAGAACAACACAGAACAAAGCCAACTGAGATAGTGCAGTGAATTTGGTACAGAACTTCACAGCAGGTTACCAGGATAACAGTAATAGGTTCCATAGTATATCTCATTATTTTCACAATAGTTGTCTAGTCAATTAAGTATAGCCAAATCAAATCAAAGACAGAACATTATAAAATCAATCAAAAGAGAATATTGAATAGAGTAAAGCAATTAATCATAATGAAACAAAACTGAAAACAACACTTCCTTTCAAACAGAAGATAGAGGAGACCCCCATACTTGCTATGTTGCATACAGTCATCTTGCCAAGAGATGCTCAGACCTCTCTCCCCAGTTGCTAAGGAGGGTGGGGGTTGGGACGTTTGATTCCAAGCCCGTGCACCGGTAGGCTCCAGACGCTACTGAGCCTCCTCCCGGATCACGCCAGAGGAAGGCGCTTACCAAGAGGGCAGGCGAATTGCTTCTTTGTGCAGGCTCCTGGTCCACCATGGCTGTGGCTGGATCTCAAGACTGTCTCTTGTTTGTCCATTTTTTATGCTTTGATTTTGTAACTTGAACAACTACTTCCAAGATAACAATATGTAATTTATCAACTAGTGATTTCTGTTATTTTTTTGACTAGTCATTTCTTACTGTTATTTTTTTAAATTCTGTATTATTTCTACCCTTTTATCTGTTTTGCTTTCTTTTCTCTAAATTAAAACAAAAGTATTTGACAAAATCCAATGCTCATTCATGATAGAAAGACTCAACAACTCTGGAATAACAGGGAACTTCCTTAATCAAGAATTCATCTCCGTGGAGACACGCCAGCCTTGCATGGAGGAGAAGCCATAGGGCAGAAGGAGGCATGGGGGCGCTGACCTTGTCTCCCGAACACTTCACAGTGTTGGGCTGGGAAAGGTAGGCACCCATGGCGGCAGCTGGCCGGCAGCCTTAGGGGCAGGCGAGCGCGGCGCGACCCGTACCCGAGCCGAAGCTCCGGGGGCGCGCGTGGCAGGAACCCAGGTGCGGGTGCAAGGCGCCAGGCCGCCCAGGAGGCGGTAACGGGACACCCAACATTAGGATTTTTGACATATTTCAAACATTGGCAGGGATTTTGAAGGAGATTGAGCCTCCTTCCTCCCATTTGGTACATGATCATCTGTCTCAGCTTTCAATAGAGTATAAGCATTGTTACCCAACCATAAATCTGGGAAGCAATGGATCTGTGACCCACTTGTGAACAAGCCAAGTAAACTGATTTTGTTCTTGCTAGATCAACTACTTGAAACTTCAAATGATGATGATCTTAAACGTATGTCTGAGACAACTTCAAGTCTTCATAGGATCTGAATTACAATCAAAATAGAATATTCTGAGATTACCACAAAAGCACGGAAAAGCCTGCTTACATTCCCAACACCATGTCTTTGTGAAGCAGGGTTTTCTGCAGTGACAGTAACCAAAATGAGATTAATGAGTGGACTGGACATAATTCAAATATTTCAGGTGTCACTTTGTCCCATCAACCCCAGATAAGAGCATCTAGTTGCAGGAAAACAAGCTCAAAATTCCCACTAATTCTGCATTATGGAGAGTTGTATAGTTATTTCATTATATATTACAATGTAATAATAATAGAAATAAAATAAAAGAAATTAATTTATTTGAAACATCCTGAAGCCATCCCCTTTCTCCAATCTATAGAAAAATTGTCTTCTGTGAAGCTTGGTATCTGGTGCCAAAAAGCTTGGTAATGCTGCCAAAAAGGACATGAACAGAAATGTTTATTGCAACTTAACTATAATTGTTACAAACTGAAAATCCTGTGGTCCAGCAGGAAATTAGACAAACAACCAAATGCTATTGGGTAACTTTTTGAATGTACACTAACCAGAAAATGATGTTCTTGGCACAGCTAGCAATATTTGAATGTCCGTTAATTATTTTATAGTTACTAATACTAGGTTATGTAATAGTTACTAGTATTGCTTTTTAGTACTAATAGTACCTAATTTTGATAATTTTTATGATTTGGTATGACGTTAACATATAGTTATTTTTACTTTATTTTTGCAACTTATAATTCTGAAATTTTCCAAATAAAGTGAAAAAAAACAGCTGATATATATGGTAATCAACCAAAAGCATGCCTTAAAGCATATTTATGCTTCTAGTTGGGTAAAATCCAAAAAAAGTCTGTGATGATAGAAATTAGGAAGTAGTAACTTGTAGAAGTGTTAGAGAAATGATGGGAAGGCATCTAAGGAAAATTTGGAGGATGAAAATGTTTCTTTATCTTGTTTGGTGTTAAAAAGTCGATGAAATTTCAAGACACATTAAGAACTAGTACATTTATTAGATGTCAATTATAATTAAATAATTTAAAATAAACACCAGAAAAACGTACCAAAGAAAATATTAAAATTAGAAACCAGTAAAGAAAAATTAACAGTTAAACTCTAAAAGCCAAGAAAATAAAGTAGAGGTAGAATTCAGCAAAAAGGTGAAATAAGAAGAGACAACAAGTTAACATGATCTACAAAATTAGGGAAAGAACTGGGAGAAAAAAAACATGCAATGCCTTCTTAGAGGTACACAGTAAGAAACTGAGGTGCACAGTAAGAAGCTTTCGTCCCAGAAAGCACCAACACCAGCAGAATTCTGAGGCTGCAGCCACCTGGATACCCCAAGCCATTGTGCAATTGAACCCCTAAGACTTTTAGGAGAGCTTTTTTCCAGCTAGAGAGTTTTCTAGAATCTATCATCATCTGCTGCAGACATCATAGAAGTCACTTCCTCATTTGCTCTTTAGTCTTTATCCTGAAACCAAAATACACTGGCAGTACTCTTGATCTTTGTCCCCAGTCTCTGCAGGCTAAAGATAAGAAATCATTTTATTTTCCTGCCAAGTTCTGGAATCTCTGTATTCCAAATTTCTCTGAAAATTCATTGCAGTGTAATACTATTATCATTATCATTAGTTATTTTGTTCATCTCTTGCTGTGCCTTATTTATGAATTGAACTTTCCTCTCTACTAGACAATCTCTATCTTATGGCTGCACTTGTCCTAAAGTGTGGCTCAGTGATAGGGTGCTCATATAGCATGTGTGAAACCCTGGGTTCCATCCTATATACTCCACGTCCCTACTGAGCTACCTACACCACAACAGATTAAAGTACTGTATCTCTGCATGTAGCTGTACAAGGTTAAGAGCCACAATATTATAAAGTTTCATTTCTCCCACAGCCCTCTATTTTTGTCCTACATTTGCTTAAGCATATAGTCAACCCATGTTGAATTACTGTCATTTATCTTTTAGAGGATATTAAATAGTGAAAATTTATTTTCCAGTTCCTTTTCTTTGGTGCTTATGTCATAAGGTTTGTTGGTTTCATAACTTTCACCAGAATTTATTTACCAGTTTTGACTATGTATATGTTATGCATTGCTTGCTCAAAGTTGCCACTTCATGGACTCCTTCATGCTTCTTTGATGATATAATTGAAATATTTCATCAGTATTATTGCTACAAAAGGACAAATTATAACATCTTATGTGATCCTTTTTGTTCTTTTTAGTAAAATATCATCTCTAAATCAGAGTCTCAGCTTTTATCCTAACAAAAGTTGATGACTTTGCTTTTTAATTTGACCACAGATTTTTTTTTTAGTAAACTGCAACATTATGAATGAGCATACGGGCCCTCCATTTCTGGCTAAGACAAACTCAAAACCTACAGAAC
Source organism: Dolichotis patagonum (assembly GCA_004027295.1). Classification (NCBI taxonomy): domain Eukaryota; kingdom Metazoa; phylum Chordata; class Mammalia; order Rodentia; family Caviidae; genus Dolichotis; species Dolichotis patagonum. The sequence continues at coordinate 15,672 of PVJX010005857.1, forward strand.
ATGTATCTTCCTCTCTCCAGGGCATCTAGACTGTTGCACCTGCCCTCAGGTCACTGAGCAGTCATCTCACTTATCAATCATGGTCATGGTATCAGATCATAGTTATGGTATCACAGTGCTTGGGTTTTGAATAACTTCTGATTCTACTTAATGATGGCACCAAAGAGCAACACTGACCAATGTGTTGCAGTATAATGCTATTGTCGTTATCATTAGTTACTTCATTCATCTCTTGATGTGCCTAATTTATGAATTGAACTTTCCTTTCTATATCCCCACTCTCTACTGCACTCCTAGAAAGACTCTTCAGATTTTTAAAATACTGTTTCTCTGGATTTGAATTCCATCCCCAGGGAATCATCCAGAAACAACTTAAACTTCTATCTGCTTATTAACCTCCTCCCCACTCCACAGTATTCACACTACCGAAGGTCTACAGAGAACCCAAGTATAAAATTCTAGCAGGCAGGGAGGGGCTTGCAGGGAGAGAAGCACCAAACGCTGAGACCACAAGTTGGCCCCTGCCCCACCTAGCTCCTTCCCAGTGTCCCCCCAGCACTTCTCCAGCACAACCAGCACCTACTCTGATGAGGACCAATAGTCAAGACACCTGGGCCAGTTTCATTTCTCAGTTTTCCCTGGACAGTGGGTTTACTCAAAAAATACGCTTCCTACATGCTATCAACAAACCTCTACATATGGAAGTATTTCTACATTAAGTAGTAAATTGTAATCTACAGTAAGCACATCCCATTTGGAAAACAGACAAAAATCACACTAAAAAATCCCTATTTACTCTTAATTCCAGATTTGTTCTCAACAAGGCAACCAAAGGCTGGGGATATAGCTCATCAGCACAGCACCTGTCTGGCAAGTGTGAGGTCATGAGTTTGACTTCTGGTACCAAAAAAAATTTGTTTACTTCATCTAGAAATGTTAGGTAGAGTCTATAAAACTAGGGCTGGATTAAGTGGTGGTGTTTTCTGTTTTAAGAAAGCAGAATAGTAAACTGATATAGGGGTCAATGTTAAGGATTCTACCACTAGATGGAGAAATCACTCCAAGCCAGCAGAACCATAGCTTTGTTCTACTGTTGGAAACAAGCAGTAGGAAAGAAATTTAAAAGTTCAATTTTGTTCAGGTTACTATAGCAACTGTGCTTTATGCTAATAAACAATAACTTTTTATCAATTCATGTTGTGTACTTTCACTGATATCCGGTGGACACTATATTAATCTTTATGACATCTGAATGTTTACATTCTGTCATTATCCATAATCATCTATGATTCAGTGTTGTTTAAACCTTCTGAAAATCATTTAACATCATTCCATTTTTGTGGCTATTAGCACTAAGTATATACAAATTTCAATTCCAGTTCTGCAACGGATACTATAAACATTAAAGTTCACAATACATTAAAATGCCTTATTATGAGAAAGCTATAATAAACAAAATAAACTTGCCCCCAAAAGAGGTTTAAATAACTAGACAAATCAGATCTTTAATATTGTCTTTATTTTGCAGAAAATGCTTTCTGCCGATTGTCTTTGGCTATTTTGTCAAAACAAAAATATAAAAAATTGGCTTCACAATACAAGAGATTAGTTGAATACGCTTAAAATAAACACCTTCCAGTGGGCATCAGTCAATCACCAGTTCAACTAAAATCTGTTTTCCCTATGACATTACTTTGTCCTTAACTGTTCAACTCTAACTACAGGTAAGCAACAAGGAAGAGAATTAAAAGTGTGCTTTGTGTCTTACTAAAGTAGAACCAACGGAGATTACAAATTTAGATGTGCCAAAATCATCTATGCACTGTATGAGAAATTTTGGGACCCTGGAAAAGAATTTTTGCTATGCATCTTGGGGAAAGGGGTCAATCACAGAATCTGCAAAGCTGGGCTAATGGACTGATGGGACTCAGCAAATAGCAAAGTATGTATTATTTTTTCTCTTACTTTAAAATGAAGTGAACCAGGGTTTATCTCCTGGTTTCTGTCCCTGGACCCATGAGCTTCCCATCTGTGCCTCGGAGATGGAGCAGATCAACACTGGTCACCACAATGGAAAAGTCCTTGAGCCTCTCGAGACAAGGGCTTGGTCACATGGAGGGAGGCGACACAGGCGTCCATGAGGCTATGAGGCGGCCTTGGGCCGCAGCGTCATACTGGCTATCAGGAATGTCTGTGACAGTGGCTCCCCCTTCATACAAGGATGAGCTTGAGGATGAGGCAGCTGGGACTGCATGTGAGAGAGATGCATAGTGTGCAGGGGATCCTCGGAAGAATTGAGGCCCCAGCCCATTGGACACACCCGCTGCCTGGGAACCAGGAGTGATGGTGCCATTGCTCACAGACCACAGGCTGGGGTATTGGCTGGAAGAGAAAACAGAAGTCAGGACAAAACTATGCTCTAAAGCTATTCCTGATGATTGCATTACAACATCATACACCTTGTCAGGGAAATTTAGAGAAGGTACGAGATTGTCTCTCCTAGAACTAGCACACAGCACAGTAAAGTCAGAGGCCCTGGTCTGTTTAGATGACAGAGGCCTGTTCCATTCCACACCACCATGGCAAACTTAAAGGACAGCTTTCAAGCAGGCACTCAGCAGTCATGAAACCAGGTGCCCCTGCCCATACCCCTCTCTAATGGTAGAATTGTAAGTAAAAACCCCAGCAAGACATAGTGGTATACACCTGTAATCCCAAGACTCTGGGTGGCTGAGGGGAAAGAATTGCAGTTTCAACCCATCTTGGGCCACTTAGCAACTTAGTATCACCAGTCTCAAAATAAAAAAATAAAAAAGGGTTAGGAGATGTGGCTTAGTGCTAAGATCCTGAATTGAACCCCAGTATTGGAATAAATAAATAAATCCATCTAACCACCCACCAGTACAAGGTAGAATTAAAAAAAAAAAAAAGGCAAAAGGGAGGGAGCCAGCATCCAGCCACAAGAGGGTGTACATCACTTCTCACATACACACCTAGAGCCAGTGGAAGGGCTGGCACTGTGACTCATGGGGAGCATACTGGTGTGGCTGGGTACTCCAAGGCTGGACCAGTTGTCATGGGATTGCAGCATAGACAGGCACGTAGATGAATTGTCTGAATAGGCTGAGGAACATTAGAGCATGGTTATTAGATAGGGGTCTGAGAAACATTGCTAGGTGGGTCTTCCAAAAGCAACAAAATATATTGAAAAGCTACCTTAACTGAAATACCCAACACTGAGAACAAATGATGTATGCGATATTTAACACAGAAAACAATCCAGCAGCCTGTATCACTGATCATTAATGCACATTTTTAATGCCAAACATATTTATTTGGAAAATATAACCCATAAACTCAAGGTTTTTCCTTTGTAGATATACAGATGTAAATCTAGATGATATAGACGTTTTACAGAAAATGAATTCTATAGTCACTTATTTGAGGATGGAGATTTTATATCTTGTTTTTTCCATGTTGGAGATCAAACCCAGGCCCATACCACTGAGCCACAACCACAGCCCAAATTATTTACCTTTAAAAAACAAAGATAAATTTTTGTTTAATCTGCCTTGTCTCCAAGGATTATTTCATAAGAGTTAAATGGGCTATGGAAACAATTACTCAGGCAAATTAAAAATATGATCTTCCAGCCTCAGAGTCTAGCTTCTGGCTGAACAAGACCCTAGGGCTATTTCCTTTCATTTCAAATCAGTTGTAATTGCTTAATTGCTTTATGGTGTTCTTTAGCTATTTTCCTCCTTTTGGAGGAGACAAAAGTAAGTCTGGGAACAGAGTGTCAGAGAGAATTAGGCCTAGGGGCTTTACAGGCTGCCCAGGGCTCAGGACCAGGCAGGAGGCATCAGACCACCTGGAGGGTTGACCCTTCCTGGGTTCTGAGCAAGCATCTGGGTGGTGTCTGAGACAGGACCAGCCACTTCTCAATGATGCTGATGCCAGTGCTCCAGGTCCACACTGGAACTGACCCAAAGTAACCACTTTAGAGGGGGCAGTAAAGCACCTCAGCCTGGTCTCCACTCTGGAGACTGACCTACAGTTCTTTGGAGATTACCAGAGGCCTGTCATTTAGAAAACTTTATGCATCACTCTAAGGCACCCCAGACACAGCGAGCGAGCGCCACCCTGGACCTCTGAGTTGGACCTAGCAGGGGTGTAAACATGAGGCGCATATCTTTCTGGAGCCACAGAACTACCTGCCAGAGGGTGGTCTCTTTTCTTCGTCCTGACCCCTGAAGAATGCCTTTAGGGGAGGAGGCTTCCAGCTACCCACCATGCCTGGAGGAATTAAAATTTTGACCTACTTGGAGAGTCGTTCCGATGAGTGTAGGGGCTGGGGTAGGGCGCTGGTCGGTGGCTCCGCAGGGCAGGGTACCTTTCACAACCATGAGTGGAGGGTAAAGAGAGGGCTCCTCCAAACTGAGGGTGGGAGCTGGTGGGTGGGCACAGCGAGCTGGTTCCAGGAATTAGCCACCCCCCTGCTGTGAGGAGAAAATGTTGAGTGACTAATGTTGGTATTGACTCTATACTCCAAAAAAGGCGGAGCAGAGACCCTTGAGTTTTTTCCTCACAGTCCTTGAGGAAGTGCGCAATCTTAACTGTCTTCTTAACACTCAATGCACAGTCTACAGCCCAAGGGATTGCAGCCTGTGGGTGGCCTGCTTCCTCCTCCTCCTGGTCCTCCTCCTCTTCTACTGTGCTGCCCACTCAGGCTCCTGCTCTGTGGGCCCATCTGGTATGTAACATCTCCTGCTTCCTCTTCTGTTTCAGGCTCCCCAAAGCCTCTCCATATTCTTCTCAACTAAGCATCAGAAAGTTACTAGGACCTGTGCCGACCTCTTCTAAAATTCTGATTTCTTAGTTCTTTTTAAAAATTTGTTTAATTCAAAAAACAACATGTAGGGAGAGTACGACTCTGCTGTAATTTCCAAACTAAGGAACTTTTCAGACAATACCAAAAGAGGAAAAAAAGCCATGTAAGCTTAGGGTTAAGGACTGCAGAGCCCCTCACATGCAGGGTACACCCTCTCTACAAGTAGCTGCCCTTGAGTCAATCACTGTGGGGACCTGATTATTAAATTAGCTGTCAGATTGGCCTAGAAGATTGTTTAAAAACACTTATTCAGAATGAAAGAAGATAGTTGCAGAAAAAGAATGCTAGGCTGGTTCTCAAAGCCTTTGAAGGTACAGCCAGCACTGCCTTCTTTACCCCTATATGGATAGTTCACCATCTCCACATCCTTCCCCGACTGTAGAGAAAGGGGTACCCCAAGTAATTTTTCCTCATAGATATCACCCTACAGACCTTTGATTTTTGCTTATACTCATGGAACTCTTAAAGGAAACCAGATTTGAAGCAAAAGTACCCATTTTATAAGCCAAGTTTTATACCAAAACCAGAACTCATAATCCATCCTCAGAACCAAAGCAGGCTCCAGGTACCAAACTGTTTATAAATATCAACCCAAGATAGGCCTTCACTGTTCAACCACTGGCAAAAGGAGAAACCACCTCAAAGAGGATATGACAAGCTAGACTCTGTTCTTGCTCACTCAAGCCTAAACACTCTCCAAGGTCCCAGTGATGTCTGTCTCACTGCCTCAGCACAGAACCAAAGAGCCTGGGTTATTGCTTCAAGTGTCAAAGGCCTTGGGCCTTGGCACACAGACCAGGGCACCCTGCTCCCCCACCACACCCAGAAACATGCCACCATCAACAAGATTAGTCCTGGAAACAAGGCACCCAGAAGCTGCAGCAAACCGTACATTGGGAGTACCCAGATTGCTGGCTGTCTCCTGCTTCTTCCATCCCGTCTTTGTGATCGCTTCTGTCAAAAAACCATATCATATTGTCAAGGAGAAACATCAGAAATAAGACTGTGTGACAATAGGTCTTCTTTCTGCCTGCTCCGTTGGCCAAGGGGCTGTTTGAATGTTCTCACCTTTCTTTTGCATCCAGAAAAGCTTTTGCGAATGGGTTGTATTTAATTTTAAGAGCAGTAATCTGAAAAAAAGAAACTATATTTACTACATTGTATTATCATTAACCAGAGGATGTAATTTAGCACCAAGAAATTGAGAAACACCATCCTGGAATAATGAAGACCTATTAAAGTTCTTTCAAGATGTCTTTTTTCTGTTTGGATCTGATGTAACTGAGAAATTGCAAAAAGACAAGCACATTTTTGAAAACTTACAGATACTTATTTTCTATGTGGAGGTCACAATAAATTTAACCTACCACTGACAACATGTGCACAAATTTTAAAAATGGCTCAAATCATAAATAGGGCTGCCCAAGAAATACACTTATGCACTGGCTGGTTCTTATTTGTGGTCTACACTGACTACTATATTGGCATCTCATCTCACTGTGTTTTCTGTGCAGCAGTCTTCACACTGCAGAGAAAGATTCAGGACCCTGTCATCCTGTTAGGATGATTTCCAAAGTGAGGTGGTACCTCTCTCATTGAAAAATTCTCATAGAAATGTTTTATGCCTTCTTTATTTCTAGCATCTCGTACACATTTCTAGTTTTTGATGGTCTTTTTTTTGGAGAACTTTAAAAGGGAAAATTTTTGAATGGGGTTTTACTTTAAACCTTCCTCTCCTCTGCCCTGACCTCAGGTTGTGGTGGTAAATCAAAAAAGGAACTGAACACCGGTGTCCCACCATCTGCCCATCCCCAGGCTCTCCACAGGGTCACACACCAAAAAGTTTCCTTGGCCACACTCTTACCTCTTCATTCTGATAAGCAGTCACTGCTATGAACTGTGTCTCAGGGAAACAGTGGCTGGTGATCATGCGCTGTGGACCCCCAACTCTCACTATGTGAATCCGAGGCTCGTACTTATGTAAGGAGTTCAACATGATCTGAAGGAAACACACACAGCAACTCAAGTGCTACGTAAGACAACAAAATAATCATTCAACCTACTGCCAAGGAGAAAACACATCCAAGCCTCAGAAAATCCTACAGCTCCCAGCAAAGTGTCTTCCTGTTGAGGGATGGACACAGGAGTCCTCAGGTGACACTTCTCAGTGGTCAAGACATGCTGTTTCCCATATCTGTAAGCTAGAGTATCACTAAAAGCAGTGCTCCCTGGTGGGATGGACGGCGAAGGACACAGGATCACTGGAAACCTTCAAAAGCCTGAGCTCGGTTGTCTTCCATAAACAATGTGGAACTAAAGAAAGTTTTTGGAATAGAAGCCAAGCTTGTTTGGACTTGTGCAATGCTCCTGGTGTGTTTGTGAATTACTTTAATGAGACTGTTTACCATGGAAGCCCATCTCTTCACCCTCAGGAGAGACTAGGGGAAGAACAGAGAGATTCTCCACAGCCACACCTACAGGAGTTCCTCAAAGGTGAAGGCTACCACTCCTAGGCCTAGGCCTTGGTGTGACCATTATCAGCTTAATATAAACAGCTACTAAAGATTTAATTGGGGAAAGCAATGGCAGTTTCTCCAGGGCAGAGGTGGCCTCCTGTCCTTTCAGAGAGACCCTTCAGGAGAGCAGCAGACGTGCAGTGTCCTTTGTCCCAGCCCTACAGCTCCATGGCACCTACCTGGCCGCCTCCGTTCAGCTTGTTGGTGAGCTTGACTTTACTGAAGGAAACGGGCGCCTTCATCCAGTGGGCCCCGAAGTTGGGCGAGTCCGGGTGGATGTAGACGCAGCTGGGCGCCTGGGGCTCAGGCTTGCCCCCAGGAACCCACTCCCCGTTCACGTACTTCCATCGGTGGTTGTCGGCTGCCACGAAGTCCAGCAGAAAGGAGTACATGGCGTTGGGGTCCAGGCCAGACACGTTCACCTTCAGCACCGGAAACATCCTCCTGTAGAAGGCAGCGAGAAACAGGAGAACCCGGGTCCAAGCCATTAGGCGGGCGCGGGACTCGGCAGCGGGCAGCCACCCTGCGAACTTCCAAGGGGGTCTCCCAATGGCCCCTCTCTCTGAACCCTCCACATACAGGGTCTAGGCAAAGCGGAGGACCTGCCAAGCCTTTCAGAACGGGAAGCCAAAGCCTGCAGGGACACGCGGGGCTCAGGAGTGCCTGGCGGGTGCTGGAGAGCACTCCAGGGTCGGAGTCCCTACCCTAAACTCCCGTCTACCCTAAACTTCCGCAAGGGAAGCCCCAGAGGAGTGAAGGTCAGGGATTCCCTAGCCGCTAACTACCGCAGCCGGCGCAGGGACGAACCAGAAGACCTCCCAGAGGCAGAAATAGCGTCCTGGGGTGAGGCGCACCGAACCCCTGCGCGGCTCGGTCCCCGGGCGCGCCTACCTTCCGTTCTTGGTAACAATCATCTCGTTGGTGAGCTCCTTGAAGCGCAGCCACAGCTCGCTCTCCTCCAGGCCCACGCGCAGCTCGCGCTCGGTGGGGTCGCCCTTCTCGCTGCCCGCCTGCAGCTCGCTCTCCACGGCGCTCAGCAGGTGGTCCACTCGGTACTGCAGGCTCTTCCCCGCGCTCTCCGCGCCCGGGGAACTCATCCTCCCGCGGCCTACCCACGGCTCCCTAGCGGGATTCGCTACCCTAGAGCCACTTTCACCCCTCGCGGCCGCCGCTCTTCGGAGAAAAAGGGTCGCACCGGGTCCCAGCTCCGACGCCCGAAAAGGACCAGGGCCGGGATGCGGGGGGAGGGGGCGGGGTAGGGGAGAGGGGCTGGGGGAGAGGTGATTCCACTTGAACTCCCTCCAGGCGCGTCTAGAGTAGGTCTGTAGGGAAAGAAATTCGGTCCCCTCCGCATAAATAGAGCGGCCGCGGCCCGGAGTGGGGCGCGGCGGATTGGGCCGCGCACCCTTTGAAGTGCGGGACCGCAGCCCATTGGCCGCGCGCGGCCATATCAGACCCGGCCGGGCGGGCCCCGGAGCCCAGGGCCCAACAATGACCCCCGCGCGCCGTTTCCTGTAAACTCTGAGCCCGGGGCTCAGCGCCGGCCGGGTCCCTACACCCCCGCCCTCCCACAAATGTTTGCACCTCCATCAAAGCGGCGGGGCGGGCCCAGAAGGAAGGCGGGGAGCGGGGCGCCGGGGCGAGGGTCGTGGGGACGCCCGCGATCTGTCCCAGTCCCGAGGCTGGGCCGTCCCGGGAGTCGCGCGGAGAGCACCTGCGCGCGGCCCAGGCGCCCGCGTGCCTCCAGCCACCCGCGCGCACAGTCGGGATCCGGCGCGTCCTGCCTGCCGCGCCCCAGGCTCAGCCTTTTAGGGGTGCAGCTCCCCCAGCCCTCTCGCCTCTGCTGGCTCCGCTCGCGCGCGGCACCCTAGATCAGCCCACTCGGCGTCGGTAGCCCCGCGGCCCTCACCCGTCAGGGAAGGGTGGGTGACAAAATGGGGTAACCGCCAGATGGAGGAGGCTTCCTCGCCTCCCACGTACACACAGGAATTTGACGGCGAGGGCTGCATGTGCGCAGAGTGCGCCCGGGGCGCGCTGGGTCCAGTCGTCCTGCAAAGGCTTTTGCTGAGGGTGGGCGCAGTTGCCCCATCGACCGCAGCGCCAAGCGGTGCGGGCAGCAGCTGGTTTATTACCTTTCGGTGAGAACCTCCGCGGGGAGAGCGGGGAGAAGGTGACAATGAGCAGGAAATAGTTCAATGGGGTCTCTTTAAACAATAACATTCCTTTAAAACGGGAGCCGGGGCAGGGGAAAGGAAGCAGAGGCTCCGCCGGAGCTCTGCCTTTGAGCTCACGCTGAACACGGTGCTCGGCACGTTAACAAGGGCTTGCGTCCCGGCCTCGGCGCCCCATCTCCTCGCGCACACGCCTGTCACGCACTCTCGGAAAGAAGACACTGCCTCAGGTGGACCCAGGTTCCGCCAGCCTTGCGCCTCAGAAAGGAGCCGTGCTCAGGCGTCCAACTTCCCTCCCCAGGAAAGCTGGCCCGCGACTCGGGCTTCTGCCTGCCTCCGCTCGCGAGAGAAGGCCGCCCAGGGGCCAGCCCCAGGGACAGGTGCCTGAGGCCCTCGGGTGGGCTGGGAACGCGCCGGCGACTTTCTGCGCTTCTCTAACTCGAACCTGAGGACCCCGGAGGTACAGAGCGCTCAGTGACTTTCCACCACCCTGGGTCTCTTTTGCTAACTGGGATGTATGGAAATTCCCTAGGGGCTGCCCGAGGGGGAAGCTTCCTATGGCAGAGACACCAAAAGGACCTCATTTGCTCCCCACCCCGCGGAGCCGCCTGCAGCGGTCTCATCAGGCCACCAGCTCCACGGAGCCCGTGGGGGCACATCAGTTTCCATCCTAGGAGTGTCTGTGGCCTGAAACCCCTGAACCTCTATACTGAAAATAAAGGGGGAAAGTGGAGGCAGAAGAAGAGCGAGTCGCAGCACTCCTCTGTCTCTACGCTCCGGCCAGGAGCTGCCTAGGGGATGCCGGGCGGTCACCTGGTGGTCGATTTCCCTAAAGTCTGGGAAACTCATGAAGATCCTTCTAAAAACTGTTGGGAATGGGAGGGGCACAGCCAATTCAGAATAACACTGGAGCCTGAAATAAAGCTGTATTTCTAACATGCACGGTGAAATTTCTGCTCTCCAGAAGGCACCCCAATTACAACCATGATCCAGGAGAAGGTGGTTTGGGAAGCCGGTGGCTGGGGTCCTCCTGTGGTGTCCCCTTTCACGTACCAACCCCCCACACTTGTGTGTCTGATTTCTGATCTTTTCCCCTGGGTTCTCAGGACCAGGTTCACTCCCTAGGCCTTTTCAAGGAAGGCTGCAGTGCATGACAGTTTACAGCCAAAAACTTCCTCCAACCAGGCTGTAAAGAACTCCCAGCTAATAATAGGGTGCTTCCTTGGGTGGGAGGAGGAGGGTGCCAAGTCTCACTACTTCTCCCTCAAGGTCTAGCTCTTTGGGGAAAGCCCAGTTCTACTGAAAAAATAGGGAAAAGGTCTCATGGCTGTGATTTGAGAAGAAATTGTCTCCCTAACAAAAAGTTTAGGAACCCTAAGTATACATACATCTCAGAGGTGCAGGATTCCCTGGTTCAACCTTTCTCAGATGAGAAAACTCTTTGCACCTTTGCACATAAAGTGTCACACAGGCACAAAGCCATCTCAGAAGAGAAGACAGTATCCTGCATCTTGACCTCACATTCATAACAAAAAAAAGGTTTTTCTAATTGTTTAATGTGTGCTCATTATAGAATATGCTCTATTCCTCTGTATAACCAGGACTCAGATCTGCTTATATGTGAAGATAGAGCCCTCCTGCACCTGTGCACTCAGGTTTTAGTGTACATTCCTCATCTTTTCCCATGTTGTGTTTCCCCATAGTAACTGAGCACACTTAACACTGGAGTCTTCTCAAAGTCCTGGGTTACAAGTGACACATAAAGACCCTCAATGTCAAATAATTCTGTTACCCGTTGGTTTATCTTTTCCTTTGAAAGAAACCTAGTGATATTGGTTATTGTTTTTAAAGTTGTATAACCTTAGACCTTACTGAGTACTGCAATTTTTTAAAAGGCCACTGGATTGATTGGGGTGGTTGTGTTTGCAGAAAAGAATGAAGATGTGCTTTTTAAAAGTCTTGTTCTAGTTGCAGGGGCACACTCTGTTCAGTGCTGATTACTGAGGTGACTGGAAGAGGGCCACCAGGCTGTCATCTGAATTTCATAACAGGGTACACAGAGCTGCAGAGGGCTGCACCCCACGCAAATGGGACTGGATGAGCAGCTATGAGCTCCTTTTTGCCTGTGCTTTGTGAGCCCTGAGCTTTATCACACTGGATGGTGCTTGGTTGGTTTAGTGACAGGAGTTCACACATTCAAAACCAACAAAGCTGGTGAGGCCAAAAGTTTGAGATTGTAACATTTCTCTCTAAAACTCAAGCACTTCTACTCCCTGCTACTTGGAATGGGAGGTTGCAGAGGAGAAATCTGTTGACAGCTGGATTCAATGCCTTCCATGTTGGGCAGCTGGAGTCTTCTCTGCATGGGTACTGAAGCTTTCAATCCTGGCAGCTCCCAGGTTCTTCCCACAGAGACACAGGAAGGTCTTTTTTCACTCATTCTTATTGGGTTACAGGAACAATCTGCTCTGCCCAGGTCTCTGCAGTTGTGATCCATATCTGCCCAGGGTTTTTGCTATTCTGTTTCTGTACCTTAGAGGTTATCCCTAATTCCAATCCTTGCTTATTTTGGTTTCTCCTGCCTTCTACCCTGTGTTGCTCCTTTCTTGGGTCTTTCTGTACATATGAAACAGCTTGTGTTTTTTCCACAACACTCTCATCAGTTCACCTCAATATCACTTCTGGGTTTTACTGTCTCTCGGGGATTTTATTTCCCTGTTATGGTTTTGGGTTTCTGGCAGTCCTGATTTCGTCTTCAGCACCTGGGTTGCAGGCCTTTTGCTCCCCTAGACTGTTTCTATTTCTTAGAAGCTTCAGTTTCAGGGTTGGGTCTGAAGACCAGTCAGCTCTCCTGGGGTGAATACAATACCTGATTTCCCAAGACTGACTCTTCTCTGAGTCTTCTGAATACCCCTCCTCCCCCTTAGCCTTTAACCCTTTGGGAGGTTCCTGTTATCACCCTCTTCTCCTTCCTCCTTCCAGCCAGCCCCTGCCTGGGCTTGATCTCACCTCGGGGGAAGTCTTCACAGCTTTCCTGAGATACAGAGCTTGTCATTGTCACTGTGAATGCAGCTCTTAGCTCTCTGTGGGAATGCCAGGTCTTCTCAGCCAGAGGGTGCAGCCATATATGTCTAAGGAGAGGCAGCTGCCAGAGTACCCAAGACTCTTCCTGATGTGTGTCATGGAGTACTTCATACACAGCAAACACCAGAATGCTGAACTGGACATTCACCCTTCTAGGCCTGACATACAAGTGCCACAGAACCTGAAGTGGCCTTTTCTGTCTTTAGTCATTTGTGATTCAAATGGTCAGTTGCTTTGAAGAGACACAGGGAAAGATTCCTGAGAGAAACTGTTACACCTTAAGAATGAATGGAAATGAGCTAATGCTAGGGAAGAAGATTTGCTGAAGGGCAGGAGCATTGCTTAGGACTTAAATTTACTCCAGAAATCATGACTTGGGCTCTGCTAGATCTGGTAGTCTGTTGCACATTTTCTCTCTGCCTCCACAGTTTATTTTACAGAATCCTGTCTCAGCACTGAGTGAAACACAAAGCCCAAAATCATCCATTTGCAGAAAAGGCTGGGAGACAAACACAAGTGGAAATGTACATCAGGGAAAAGCACGCATGATAAGCCAGCTCCAGCTTCCATCATTTCTGTCCAGTAGGAAGGGTTTTCATCAAGTCCAAAATCACAGCAGACTCAAAGCATGGTCAAGAAAGCCATTGGTACAGCAGGTTCTGAACTTGACACTGGGACCTAACAAGAAAGCAGAAAAATAGGAACTGGTCCAGCGGACAAGGGTATTGGAAGTGCTTGGGACACTACCTTTTCTGTTAAGTATTCTCAGAATGTGAGGGGAGGGGACTTGAGGATTCAGAAGGCCGAAAAAAGGAAAGAAGATGAAAGAGAGAAAGACTGATGAGAATAGCAAACTTCAAGACAGTCTAATTTTAATAATGGTAGAAACTCAAAACACAATCACTTGTTCATTAAGAGCAAGGAGAGGTACAGTCAGGAAGGGCAGGGCCTGGCAGATTATATGTTGAGACCAGTGTGTTCAGTGTTCATAGGTAACCAGGGGGAAGAGGGAGGGGGTCAGAGGGAGGTCTAGGAGGAGAGGATTGGACAGAGTTTCTAAACAGACTCAGCAGCCTCAGGGGATCAGATGGAAGGAACAAAGGTCCTACAAAAATTCTAGATGCCAATGGCAGCACTTCTAGAGGCTTCTTACAGAAATTCTCATGTGTGATATAGGAAAAGACAACGATGAACAAAGCAAGAAGAAGACTTATGGCATTCTAAGAGTATTGGGGAAGGCGGGGGGGGGGGGGGAGATAGAAAGATGGGAAGACAGACAGCACTGTGAAGAAATCTACAAAAAGGGCTCTAGAGTGGGTGTGAAGGAGGAGGCTGTGGCTGTTAGCAGCGGTGCAGAAGAGATAAGCTTTCCTCACATATCAAGCTCCAGACTGATAACAAAAATGGAAGAGAGGATTCACGCACCAGTGTGAACAGGTTCCAACTCAATAGCACCCACCAAGTGGACTTCTGCATGTGGAAAGAGCCAGAGGAAGAAAGGCCATTTGGAAATTAACGTTACCACATCCCATAACCTACAAAGTCAGCTTCAAGGTGAGGCTGGCCCCACTTCAGAGCACAGCAAGTACTGTGGGAACTGAGCATCAAGGAAGCCTATGACACACAAGAAATTGTGCATGTTCTGTCACTTAGACATGATGACCCCATGAGGTAGTAATTAGCCCCTCTTTTTGTGGTACTTGAGGTCAAACTCATGGGTTCTCTGGGACTAAGCTATGCTGCCAACCTGTGGTTTTTTTGTTTGTTTGTTTGCTTGCTTTTTAATTTTGAGGCAAATCTGGCTAAGTTGGTCAGACTTTGAAGTCTAGTTAACTACCTCCTTCCTCGGCCTCCCAAAGTACAGAGATTACAGGCATATACTATCATGCCCAACTTAATTTGAAAGTTTTCAAATGCAATTCCTTCTTGTTTTTTTTTAATATTCCCAATATAGTGCATATTCTTTAAGAAAAGACAAAACTAGTTATATCCATTTCTACATGGGCAGCAAAGGCTTACAAAAAGTGTAAAAAAGAAAGCTAGAATTTTACTTATGATTTGTCTTAATTTAAACCCATCTTATTTCCACCAGAATAGGTTAAATCCATAGAAATTGAAAACAAATGTATTTTTCCTCCTCCATCCACTATATTCATACCAGGAGCTATAAAATAAATATGATTTGAGGAGGTAGGGAAAGAGAGATCAGGGCACCAGTTGACTTAACTCCATTTAGAATCTAAAAGATGATAGTAACAGGAAAACTTACCACCTTGGGTAATTTTCAGCCTATCTGAGATGCTAGATTACAATCACAGATATGGTTGTTAGAGAAAAAAGCAAAAGGTGAATAATGCTGAAGTCCAAGTCCACCATCCTAATCCAATTCCCAATATATGCTATGAAATTACTAATACTATTTTCCCTTCTCTCCTATTGCAGAGACAAAATACCCAATACTCGAAGTTAAAGGGGAAAAGGTTTATTTAGCTCACAATTTGTAGACGTTTCAGTCTGTAATAGGCTGCTCCAAGGTAAGGGGGCATGGCAGAGAGGCAATGGTTCATGGTAGCAGAAGACAGCAAAAAGCAGTAAGAGCAAAAAAGGGGACGCATGCCTCTATTCTTCCCCTATACTGTTTGCAGGGTACTGACCCTGGGTGGGTATAGCACTCATACCTGCAATCCCAGTGCTAGAGAGTGAGTCAATCACAAACTCTAGATTCAACCACCTCCTAAAAGTCCCCCATGACCGCATGAGGCTTTGAAAGGACATCCAGATAAAAACCATAATAGTTCACAAACAGAAAAGTGCTGCACAGATCAAATTAAGCTGTTCAGGTCACATGATTTAATGAATCCACAAAAACACACAGTGGGGAAAAGAATTGGGGTAAGACAGGTCAGGTAGCACCCCCATAGGAAAGGTCCTTACCACCTGAACCCAGGGGTCACCATGTCATAAAACCAGCTTCCCTCACAGATTTGTGATCAGATGAAAACTGAGGCAGTGGAGGGACTAGGCAGATGCTTAGGGACTGGCAGAATAGGCCCACTGGTCCTGGTTTCCACCAGACAAAATTGTTGACAGTGTTTGTTGCTCCACCCAACCCATATATATCCCAGAGATCCTCAATTCATTTTAAGTGAATTCTGGACATTCATAAAAGAAACATTGTAGTATGCAACTCAAGATGATAAATTCTTTTTAGTTAAGCATAACCATGGTACACACCATGTCATCACACCTAGAAACAATCCTTTATATCACCTTAAATCTATTCAGGGTGTAACTTTACTACGTGTCATAAATTCATGGAAAATTATTCCATCTGTTGATGGCCATGTGCAGTGTTCAGCAGGTGAGTTTATCTCAGAAGCAGAATTTCTGGGTAATATTTCTCTTTAGTATTTTTAGAATATGCTACATTGTTTTCCAAGATAGTGACACCAATTTTACATCACACCAACAACAGGAAACCTCCTATGCACCCTGATCAACATTTGATATTGTCAGATTTAAAATTGTTTCCAATCTTATGAGTATAAAAAGATTATCATGAATTTAAATTGTCTTATCTTGATTAGTAAAGTATTGACTCTGTACAAAAATTTCAATTATGGTAGTTTTTAAAATGCTGCTGCTGACAATTTGTCTGCTTCCCAACTAGCAAAACATTGTCCTACTTAGTGACTACTCTTTTAATTTCATTGATGATGTCCTATTGTGAACTTAGATTTCCAGTTTTAATACATTCAAATTTACTACATTTTCCTTTCTAATTTAAGCTGTTTGTGCCTTTGTGAACTTTATGGTTTTTAAATTTTTTATTTTTATCAGCACATGTTTGCAGTACACAATGGTTACATTCATTGTAAGTACATGTACATAACACATCATTATTCTTTTTATTTCTTTTTCCCTCCTCTTCTTTCCTTCTATCTCGTGGTATCCTACCCATTCACAAACGATCTCACCATTTTCTGTCCCTAAGCCAATCTCCTCCGTCCTCACAATTGTCTAATTCTGCCTCTTTACTTGCAGAACTGGAATCTACTTAGAATTGATTTCTGTGCACTCATTGAGATAGAAATCCTAACTCTATGTGGAAAACCAACATCCAAACATCCTTTATTGAATTGTTATTTCCCAAAGATTGGCAATCAGTCTACCATAAACCAAATTTCCATTGCGCCTCTGATTTGCAGCTATCAGTATCCAAGTTCTTTATTCTAATCCATTGGTGTGTTGATTTCCTACTCCATCAGTAATGCACTACTTTGTTAGATAGCTTTAGATCAGGACTAGTGTCATGCAGGACAACCCCCACCCTGGCTATTTTCTATTTCCAATATGTAGTGTCTTCTACAGCCCTATGTTTTTCTACTTAATCTTAACAGTTAGCTTTCAGGTCCTGTGAAACTATTATTAAAATTTTATTAAATCTAAAACCATACTTGGGAGAACTGGTATCTTTTAAGTATACAGTGTTACCTTGAGCATTATGTCCCTATTTATGTGAATCCTTTAAAATATCTCTAAAAATGTCTTACAAGTTTCTCCATGAATGGTTGCTTTGTATAGCTTTTTCCAAAACTTAGTTTTAGATAATTGATTTTTATTGCTATAATAAATGATATACATTTAAAATTTTTTCTTGGCACTGGAAATTGAACTTAACTCCACCGCTTTGTTATTACTCCTTATTTTGAGACAAGGTCTTATTAATTTGCTAAATTACAAAAATTATAACTAACCCCTAAAAATAAATAATTTAAAAATAGACAGTTCAACAAAGAAAGACAGAAGGTTTGATCAGAGTTACAAGGGTTCCTGGGTCCAAGTACAGAAGATAATGGTAGTACTTCTCAAAACAGTTGCTCTGTACCTTTTGTTGAACTTGGTATTGTCTTTTTTCATTTTATTCTGCTCAGTATGGTGGTGTCAGTTTGACTTGAATTTTCATTTTCAGTCATTAGCACAGCATATTGTAGGTTCACTGGCCATTTGTTTATCATTCTTCTTCAATTTCATGACCAAATCTTCTGTCTTTATTCAATTGTCTATTTTTAAATTATTTATTTTTAGGAGTTCTTTATATTTTTTGGCTATGAGCTTGTTGTCAGTAGAAGTGTTATAAATATTTTATCTTACATTGTATCTTGGCTTTCAATTAACTCATGGGTATCTTTTTGACAAAACAAAATGGTTTTTAATTTAATCTAACTTGCTAACTTTGAAAAACGTTGTTATATTAGGATAGGTGTGCAGTACATTCCTTGTAGGAATTTGGTACGTGTACATAACACATCCCAACTCTTTTTTTCTTCCTTAACCCTCCCCATTCCATCTTTTGGTCCCTTCTGTTTTGAGAAAGATCTCCTTACTTCCTATTATCTATCTTTTATTTTGCTCTTTAATTTTGCTTTGGTTTGTTCCCTGCTATGAAATGTTCTCTATCACCTATATTATATTCTTGTATTCTAGGAGCCATCCTGTTATGTTTTTAACACTTAGATATAAAATTTATTTTTAATTGATTTGTGTATTTTTCTATCCAGTTTTCACCATTTGTTCCAGGAACAGGTGTTGAAGAAGAAAAGCCTTGTCCCCACTGCTCTGCAGACCACCTCTGCTCTAAGTCAAGGGTATACAGGAGCAGGTCTTTTTCTGTATTCTTTGGGCGTTTCCCCATTCCACACCCACTGCTATGGCATTCTCATAGCTCATAGCACTATTCACTCGAAGTCCTCAAGAGAGAAAGTATTTTCACTTTCTTGAAACTTTCCATTGATATAAGTGTTAGACTCAATTTGTCACTTTTCTTTTTTATTTACAAGAAAAAAAACATAGAAAAGAAAAACAAAAAGCAAGAGACAAAGAAACAACAACAACAAACCCCCCAAAAAATAACAACATTGGCTTTTGAAACAAAATGGTAGGAATTTAACAATGGTTGTTATATTGCTTATTGTTATCTTCAAGAGTTGCTTAGATTACCAGGCATAGGCAGGCAAAATTGATCTAACCATATGAATATTAACTGTTCTTTTCAAGAACTAATAGAACTAGTAGTATCTTATGTGTATATATATATATATATATATATATACAAATTTATATCTTTTTACATTTTCCCTTTCTTCTTTCTTCATTTCCCCTATCCCAGTTGATTTTTCCCTTTGAGTAGTTTACCATTACACAATATTTACTGTAGATTTTAGATATTACTTGCTCTTTCAGTTTCTTACATTAGGGAGGCAATATAGTATTTACACATGTGAGGTTGATTTATTTCTCTTATGAAAATGGTCTCAAGTCACATCCATTTGCCATTTTGCCAATTACAAAAGTCAATGCAATTCTTCTTTATAGTTGAGTAGTAGTCCATTGTATAAAAATACCATTTTTTTATCCTTTCCTCAATTGATATGCATTTGGGTTGCTTTTAAATTTGGCTATTACAAATTGTGCTGCTATAAACATGGGTGCACATATATCACTATGGTTGTGCCAGTCTACACTCCCACAAACAGTGGAGCAGAATTCTTTTTTCCCTACAGTCCCTCCAGCATTTGTTATCGGTTGATTTCTTGATTTTGGCCATTCTTTCAGGAGTGAGAATCTCAGTGTTGTTTTAATTTGCATTTTTCAAATGATCAGTGATGCAGAACATTTTTTTCATGTATGTATTTGCCATTTGTATTTCTTCATCTGAGAAGTGTGCCCATTTTTGGACTGGGTCTTTGAATTTTGGGTGCCTGATTTTTAAAAATTCCTTATATGTTCTAGAGGGACAATTTGAGGGACAGTTGGCTAAGATATTTTCCCAATTCATTCATTTTCTTTTCATGCTATTGGTAATTTCTTTTGATATGTAAAAACCTTTTAATAAGATGATATCCCAGTTGTTGGTTCTGAGAAGTATTTGCTGTGTAGTTTGATTTTTGTTCATGAACTCTCTGCCTACCCCTATGACTTCAAGATTGCTACTTACTTTGTCTTCCAGCAGATATTTTTAGAGAAAAAATCAAAACAAAAAAGGGTAGATATAATACAGAATTTCAAAAAAAGTAAGAAATCACTAGTTGATAAAATACATATTGTTATCTTAGAAGTAGTTGCTCAAGTCACAAAGTCAAAGCATAAAAAATGGACAGTCAAACAATGACAGTACAAACTATTCTGTTTGATGAACTAACAAAAACATAGTAGTTTGGTTATCAATCTTGCACACTTAAATATACACACAGTTATATCTTTTAGAGCACTTTATTTTTGTTTCATTATCACAATATTTATTATACATTTTGGATCTTATTATTCTTTTAGTTTTTTATTATTATTTTTTATACTAGAGAGACAATACCATATCTACAAATGTGAGTCTGATTTATTTCACTTAGGAGGATAATGTTTCTATTTTAATAATTAGATCTTTGATTCATTTTTACTTTAGTGCATGGTGATAGACATGGGTCTAGTTTTAATTTTTGGTGTATGAAAAGCCAATTTTTCCCATAGCACTTATTAAAGAAGTTATCTCTCTTTCAATGAACATATGTGGCCCCTTTCTCAAAGATATGGTGTCTGACACAATTTGAGGCCCTTGGTTCCCTCAGATGCCATCATCCACTAGCAGAATCAGACAAACACACCCCTGTGCATCTGCCACCATCATGGTAGTCTCAGTGTAGACATACAGGCTGAGAGAAGCAGTCACACTTACATGTACACATGATTGTCAGCAAAGGCCCAGTGTAGCTGCATAGCTCTGGAGAAGCCCACTCCACACCCTGCTACTTCCCTGTAAATCTGGAATTAGAGGAACCCAGATGCCTATCCCAGCCCCCTATACTGCTTAGGGGCAGCCAACAGAGGAAGTGCCTGGGACCCCACAACCAGCTTGTTGGCAGGAACTAAGGAGAATGTCAAGATGAAGGAGCAAAAGGCAAACTCAGACCTCTCGCCCACACACAATAAGTCTGAGAGACACAGTCACAGAATAAAATGGAAGTCACACACCTGAAATCTCTGAGAGGATAGCAACTGAAGTAAGGAAACAACATCATGAGATTGTAAAAGCAGTCAAATCAGAAATAATGTCCCAGGTAAAAGAAGAAATCACAAACATACTGAAAGAATTATTTAGCAGGTCTAAAGAAGACATAGACAATAAAAAAGGAGTGTAGGAAAATGATGGAAACCTTGAATGAATGTAGATAGGAATTACAATGCAAGAAACAGATTCAAAGAGAGATGTGGGAAATGAAAAATTCAAACAAAAGCTGACAAAACTGCTTGAAAGAGGCTGAAGATAGACTTTCAAACCTTGAAGACTAGATTGCAGCTAGTGATCATGAAAGGAAAGATCTCTTAAAAATAACATGGAATCAGGAAATAACAACTCAACAGCTGCAAGATGATGCAAAGAAGCATAATTTAAGAGTGATAGGAATCAATGAAGAAGCAGGGGTCAACACAAATGAAATTAAAAGGATATTCACAGAAATAATAGAAAAAAATTTCCCAAACATGGGAACAGGATCTGTCATGCAGATAAGTGAGGCATATAGGACTCCAACTAGCCATAACCATAGTAAATCTACATCCAGACATATAATAATCAAGATCCCAGAAACTCAGCACAAGAATAGAATATTAAAAGCTGTTAGAGAAAAGAGACAGATCACCTATAAAGAAAAACCAATCATAATCACAGCAGACTTGTCAACACAAACCATCAACTCAAGAGTTTGGAGTGAAGTGTTTCAAACCCTGAAAGAAAACAACTTCCAACCCACATTGATCTACCCAGCAAAACTATCTTTCACAATTGATGGAAAAATAAGATAGTTCCATGATAAAGAACAACTGACGGAATTCATGACTACCAAACCAACTCTACTGAGAGTTCTAAAGAATACTCTAGAGAGAGATAAAGATGACCATGGTTCCAGGAACAGCAGCAGAGGATGATCGCCAAACAAGACAGGCAATTGAACGAAGGGGAAAAGTGGAGGGCCAACAACAGGAAGATAGCAGGGCAGACACAAACCAATATATGCTGGTTGTAACCATTAGTGTAGATGGCCTCAAGTCAAGTAACAAAAAGAAATACAAGGAGAGTAGATCAAGAAACAAGATCGTTTGATATACTGTATACAAGAAACACATCTAATTGGAAAGGAAATTCATAGACTGAAAATCAAAGTAGAGAAAACAATTGTTCCATGTGACAAGAGACCAAAAAAAAAAAAAAGAAAGAGTAACTTGCCCATCAACTGCAGAATAGATAAGAAAGATACGGTATTTTCATGCAGTGGAAATCTACCCAGCTATAAAGTAGAATAATCTCAAGGCTTCTGTAGGTAAATAGATGCAACTGGAGATTATGTTCATGGCTGAAACTGTTTGAACTCATACGCATGAAGTCTAGCATAAGAAACAGAAGGAGTTAATGGGATCCAAAAGCAAAATAGTTAATGTAAGAGCAAAGGGGAGGAAACACCTGGGAGAGAAAGGTGGAAACTACTGTCAATTTCTTATTGTCTTACCTTGAACTCTTGCATTGTTCACACGATTTTGTTAAGGTTTGGCTTTGTTCTGTCTTATTTTGTTAGATTTTATGCTGTCAGATGATAGGGGCAGCTATTTTGAATATAATGGGATATTTTATGGTAATCATGGTTTCCTATTATATTGCTTTGAAGTCTTATAATGCTTTCATTCATTAGTTTGATGGGTTTTATTCTATTTTGTTGGATTTTATCATGTGTGATGCTATTTTAAAGAAAACAAGACATTATGGCAGCCATGGCTGATTTACTATCATCTTGTTTTGAAGTCCTACCATGCTTTTGTTCTTCTGTTTTGATTGGTTCTATCCTGTTGTGTTTTATTTGATTTTATTATGTGAGATGGTATAAACATTTTTTGAGGAAAATAAGATATTATAGTAGCCATTGTTCATTTCCTATTATTTGGTTTTGAAGTCCTGCAATGCTTTCATTCTTTTGAATCATTTTATAGTATTCTGTTATGTTTGATATTATGGTGTGTGAAGCCATGCTCAACTATGTCAAAGAAAAGAGACATTATGGTAGCTACTGTTGATATCTGGTTGTCTTGTTGTGAAGTGCTGTGCTGCTTGCATTGTTCTGTTCTGATTTGCTTTGTTCTGTTCTCTTTTGTTTTATTCTCTTTAATATAAAAAAAATTTAAAGAGATACGATAGCTGAGTATGTTTGTAGTTGTGGTTGTATCTTCTAATCTGTTTCATTGGTCTTCAAGTCTGTTTTTATGCCAGTACTATGCTGATTTTATCACAGTAGCTTTGTAATATAATTTCAAGTCAGGGATTGTGATGACTCCTGCCTTTCCTTTGTCACTCATGATTGCCTTTGTTATTCTAGGCCTCTTCTGATTCCAGATGAATTTTAGGAGTGATTTCTCTAGATCTGTGAGGTATGCTAATGGTATTTTCATTGGGATTGCATTGAATCTGTATAACAACTTGGGAGAATGGCCATTTTCAAAATGTTTGTTCTTCCTATCCATGAACAAAGGATGTCTTTCAATTTTCTGAAATCCTCTTTGATTTCTTTTTTCAGAGTACTGTAATTTTCAGTGTATAGATATTTTACTTCCTTTGTTAGACTGATTCTTATTTCATTTTTTTGGATGCTATTGTGAAGGGTGTGGTTTTTCTTACTTCTCTCTCAGTTTGTGTATAGGAATGTTATTAATATTTTGAGTGTTCACTTTGTATCCAGCTACGTTACTGAATTTGGTTATTACATCTAAAATATTTCAATGGAGTTTTGGGGTCTTCTATGTAGAATATCATATGTAGAATTATCTGCAAGTGATATTTAACCTCTTACTTTCCTATCCTTATTCCTTTTATTTCTCTTTCTGTCTAATTGCTCTGCCCAATGTTTCCAGAACTATATTGAATAGGAATGGTAATAATGGGCATCCTTGTCTTGTTCCTGATTTTAGGTTGAAAGTATTCAAGTTTTGTCCATTTAGTAAGTTAGTTTAATATATATGGCTTTTATCAGATTGAAGTAAAGACCATCTATTCAAATTTTCTATAGGGTTTTCATCAAGCAAGAATATTAGATTTTGTCAAAAGCATTTTATGCATCTATTGAGATAATCACATGATTTTTGTTTTTGGCTCTGTTGATATGGTGTTTTATGTTTATGGATTTGTATATGTTGAAACACCCTTGAATTCCTGAGATGAATCCCACTTGGTCATGATGTATAATCTTCTTGATGATTTGTTGCATTCTGTTTGCCAGCATTTTATTGAGGGTTTTTGTATCTATGTTCATTAGGGAGATTGGCCTGTAATTTCTTTCTTGGTTGGGTCTTCCTCTGAGTTTGGTATTAGGGTAATAATTGCCTCCAGGATTGAGTTAGGGAGACTAGCTTCCCTCTCACTAAGTCTTCCCTAAATTTCTTATAGAACTCAGCAGTGAATCCATCAGGAACTGGGATTTTCTTTGTTGGTAAGATTTTAATTACATTTTCAATTTCATTAACTGAAATTTGGTTATTCATCAAAGCTGGATCTTGATCCAGCTTTGGTAATTCAAATATTTCTAGGAATCTGTCCATTTCTTCTGTGTTATTGAACCCCTGAAAGTAAAGGTTTTCAAAGTAGGTATTGATAATCTTCTGTATTTGCACAGGGTCGTAGTGATTTCACCCTTTTCATTTCTTGTTGCATGGATTTGGGTTTTTTCCTTCCCTCTTTTTGAGAAAGTTGGCCAGAAGTTTATCAGTTTTATTTATTCTTTCAAAGAACCAACTCTTCAATTCATTAATTCTTTGTATTGTTTTCTTAGTTTCAATTGCATTGATTTTTGCTCTGATCTTTGTTATTCCCTCCCTTCTTTGGATTTTGGGCTCAACTTGCTCTACTTTTTCTAGAAGTTTGAGGTGTAGCATTAGGTTGTTTATTTTCATTCATTCCATTTTCCTGATGTGGGAATTTACCACTATACATTTTCCTCTGAGGACTGCTTTCAATTTGTCCCATAGGATCTGGTAACATGTATTTGTATTTTTGTTCAATTGTAGATATTGTTTAATTTCTTCTGTGACTCATTGGTTGTTTAGAGAGTGTTATTTAATTTCTGTATGTTTATGGGGTTCTTGTGTTTTTTTGCCATTAATTTCCAATTTTATTGTGCTATCGTCAGATAATATGCACAGAATTATTTCAGTTCCTTTGCATTTACTTAAGCATGTTCTGTGGACTAGTATATGGTGAATTTTTAGAGAATGACTCATGTGCAACTGAGAAGAATGTGTATTCTGATGTTGTCGGGTAGAAGTCTGTACACATCTACTAGATCCATTTGTTCACAAGTTTGATTCAGTTCTGATATTTCTTTGCTGATTTTTTGTTGGGTTGATCTGTCTCTTTGTGACAATGGGGTGTTAAGATCCCCCACTATAACTATATTTTTGCTTATTTGATTTTTCATGTCCATTAAAATTTATCTTACATAGTGGGGTGCTCTCATATTTAGTGCATATATCTATGACTGTAATCTCTTCCTCTTGTAGTTTTCTGCTAAGAAGTATGTAGTGACCTTCTTTATCTGTTTTGATCATTCTTGGTTTGAAGTTCACATTGTCTGCAAACAAAATAGCTACCCCTGCTTTTTTCTGGGATCCGTTCACATGTTTTCCATCCTTTGCCTTTTAGTCTATGAATTTCCTTTTAAGTTAAATGTGTTTCTCGTATACAGCATATTGTTGGAGTTTGTTTCTTAATCCACTCTGTCAGTCTGTTTATCTTTATTGGTGAGTTGAGGCCATTTACATTGATGGATATAACTGATATGTATTGACTTATCTTTGTCATGTTATTTTTGTGTTGTTAGTTGTCTATTTTTTTCTGTTTAAATGTTTTTTTCTGTTTAAATGTTTTCTGTTAAATGTTTAAATGCTTGATGGTTTCTGCTGTTGTTCTTGGAATTGTAGTCATCTTTATCTCTTTCTGGAGTATCTTTCAGTACTCTTTGTAGTGTTGGTTTTGTGGTCATGAATTTCTTCAGTTGTTCTTTGTCATGGAAGTATCTTATTTCCCCGTTGATTTTCAAAGATAGTCTTGCAGGGTACATCAATGTGGGTCGGAAATTGTTTTCTTTCAGAACTTGAAATACTTCACTCCAAGCTCTTCTTGACTTGGAAGTTTGTGTTGAAAAGTCTGCCATGATTCTGACAATTTTTCCTTCATACGTAATTTGTTTCTTTTCCCTGACAGGTTTTCATATTCAGTTCTTGTGCTGAATTTTTGGAATCTTAATTATTTTTTGGCTGGGTGAAGATTTATTTTGGTTATGACTAATTGGGATTTTGGATGCCTTGTTTATCTCTGTATCAGATTCTGTTCCCATCCTTGGAAAATTTTTCTATTATTTCTGAAAATAGTCTCGTGTCATTTGTGTTGAGCTCCACTTTTTCATTGACACCTATTAATCTTATATTGTTACTCTTTGCATCACCTTGCAGCTGTTGAATTGTTGTTTCCTGGTTCCTTGCTATTTTTAAGAGATCTTTTCTTTTGTGATCATAAGCTTCCATTCTGTCTTCAAGATCTAAAAGTCTATCTTCAGCTTCATTCAAGCTGTTTTGCAAGCTCTCATGAAATTTGTAATTTCCAGAGCATCACTTTGAATCTACTTCATGCATTCTAATTCTGTCTCATATTGTTCATTTAAGGTTTTCATCATTTTCTCATGTTCCTCTTTTTAATCTACATCTTATTTAGATACAAACAACATTTCTTTCATAATGTTTGTCATTTCTTTTTACCTTACAAATTATTTCTGATCTGATTTCCTCTATAGCTTCATGGAGTTGTTTCTTTACTTCAATTGCTATCATTTCAGAAAGTTCAGTTGTGTGCTTTCCAATGTTTTCCTTTTCAGTGTCTCCTGAGTTTTCCTTTTCAGTGTCTCCTCCTTGGTGGGCTGGAAGTCTAAGACTGCATCTTGCTCTTTCATTTTGTCACTTTCTTCTGGGACCTATGTGGCTGGCCAGGCACCCACCTGATGTATTGCAGTGGGACACTAGCCTGAGCAGAGCTTTGATCTTCCAATACCCACATGGCTAACTGGGGTGTACCCACAAACTATGGCACTGGAGCCTTGCACTATGATGAGGAGAACTTGAAATCTCAAGGACCTATCATTTAGGCTGGTCTCTCCCTTAGGGTTGGCTCTGTGGCTCTGGGTTGGGCATAGGCCCCCGGGACCTATGCAACTGGCCAGGCATTCCCTTGATGGACTGAGCTGGAACACTGAGTGGCTGGACAGAGTTTAAATCCTCCATGAAGCTAGCAGGAACACATCCCTGGAGTGTGGCACCAGGCCCTTGAACTTGGCTGGGTAGAGTTCAGAACCTCCAGGACTCACACAGCTAGCCAGGGTGCACCCCCAGAGAATGTGTCACTTTTCAACAAAATAAAACTTTTGGCTATTGACTGGAGTTACATGAAATCTTCATCATTTTGTGAAGATTGAAATCTTTATAATAACAAGTGTTCATACATGTTCATTTCTTTAGATTCTCTCCCCCAACAAAACTTTCCCAAAACTGTTTTATAATTTTCTGACCATATTATTTCATTAGAAATTGCTAGGTATTTGATGATTTTAATGTATTCTAAATTAAGTCTTTTGTTAAATTTTTAGAATTATTCCATTTTCCTGATATATATAGATTTTCGCACCTTCACTTTTTTTCTGCAATCAGCCTACACTCACTCATCCTAATAATTAACCTGTAGATCCTTCAGGATTTTTTCATTTAAAAGACAATTTTTTGTCTTCTTTTACAAATTTCATAGCTCTCAAAAATTTGTGTTACTTATGACCTGAATCAAACTCCTAGTAAAATACAGAGCAGAAATGGAAAAGCCAGTCATCCTTGTGTTATTCCTACCCTCAGAAGAAAAAGGTTAAATATTTCACCATTAAGCATATTATATTTTATATGTAAGTACATTGCCAGATTAAAGAACTTCCCTCTTCTTTAAATTTTGCTATTATTTTTCCTCTGTACTGAAATGAACTTCAATATTACTAGGTTCACTTTGCTAATTCTTTTGTTAAGAGTTTACAACCTTTTTTATCGAAAATGAGATATTATAGTACCCATTGATCATTTTCTGTTATTCAGTTCAGAAAGCCCCGTAATTCTTTCACTCTATGCATGGCTTTATACTATTGTGTTATGTTTGATATTATTGTATTTGAAACTATGCTCAACTATAGCAGAGTAAGAGATTTGGTGTTAGCTACTGTTGATGTCCAGTTGTCTTAATGTAAAGTACTGTGTTGCCTATGTTGTCCTGTTCTGATCTGCTCTGTACTGCCCCCTTTTGTTTTATTCTCTTTCAAATTAATTAAAAAAAAAAAAAAAGAGTTTACAACCATACTGCTGAGCATGATTTCCCTGTGTTATTCTTCACTGTAATGAAAATCTCTGCTCTGATTTGATATCAAGGTTATGCTGCCTTCACAAAAAGTGTTGGGGGACATGGTCTTTTTTTCCTATTTTTCTGAGACACTTTATGTATAAATCATGGCATTATTCTTCCTTATGTATTTGCAGAAGTTGCCAGTGAAACCATATGGGCTTAGAATTTTCTTTGTAGAAAGGTCTTTAATTTGGGGTTTAATTTAACATGTGTAAGATTGCTTAGGCTTTCCATTTTTTTCTTGCAGATACAGTTCTCTATGACTTGCTCATGGCTGCTACAGTGACGCTGTCTATATTTCTCCATATTATTCCTTCATGAGTGCTTTGTCCCTTTTCCCTGGCTCCCTCCCTTCATATTTGGTGCTGTTCTCTTTACTCATTATAGTACTGATTCTTTGGCCTCTCTAAAGGTGAGGACTGGAATCTTTCATCAATTCAGAAAATTCTTCTTTTTCTCCTCTCCACCCTCTCCAGTATTGCTACCAGCACAGTGATTACACTCTGGGTGGACGTTCCACTCTGGCCTTCGTGTCTCTCTGCCCATGGATCTCATCACTTTCTTTCTCCATGGTGACCTTCAGGTCATGTTTTTAGACCTCTCTAACTCACAGATTCGATCTTCAGCTATCCCTACGTTACTTTCAATCACTCATTGAGTATCTATTGTTTCTCTATTATTTTTTCTATTATCTATTACATTATCTATTATGTTTTATGAATATCTAGTGTATTGCTTTTCCACTCTAGAGTTTCTATCTCTTCCTTTTTCAAACACTCCCAACTCATTTCCCAATCCACCTGCTCCTTACTCATAATTTAAAACTTCATTATAAAGTTCATTTAGCCATGTTAATCTTGTGTATCACATTTTCTATGTCTATAATCTCCATTACCTGGCTGTGCTGACTTACTTTGCTGGTACCTACTTTTACTGGTCTTGTTTATGTTTCTAGGTTTCCAAATGAAGTTTTCACATTTATAAGGAAGATATTATTGAAGCATTTAAGTAGCCACTGATTCATTTGATGGCATTGTTTATCATAACTTTGAGTTTTTTTTAAAAGTTTTCATTTCCTCATTTGTTTGGAAGTGTCAACATTTCTTCATCTTTCCCATTTACTATTGATATTACAGCCTTATTCTTCATCCACATAGTTAATCCAGTATCGTCTTCTTGTTTTAGCCTCCTAGAACAGATATAAGAAAATATATGGATCTATATCTACATCTATATCTCCATAGGGATGTACCACCCACTACCTTTTTTAACACTAAACTTTGGCCATTTGTGCCTGTTTACCAAGAAACTCAAAAACAATTCATTCCCCTCCAACTCCTGCCATTACTCCTGAAATTCCTATACTCCCCCTTTGAAGCTGATGGTCCATGTGACATCCTGGAAAATAGTGTGCCTGTTCTGGCCACACCTCCATCTTCCAGAATTTCCTGCACCCTGACTGTTGCTTCCATGTGTCCTTTGATTTCATCATAACAGCAACCTCCACCCCAGATAGGACAGGTGCCTACCACAACACGGTGGGTTAGAGTCATTTGCTCCAAGGTCAGGGGCGTGGGGACAGCAGGAGCTGCAGTCACCCTCGGAGGATCAGGGTCACTCTGGTGCTTCGGAAATTTAAGCCTAAGGCAAGAGAAGAGAGATGTTCTTTAAAGTTACATTTATATTATTTTGCTGTAATAATTTAAACTCAAAATGGTGTTAATATCAATGCATACATTTTTCTCCAAATATAAGATTTTTTCCCACCTCAAGCCTACCTCATAACATTTTTTTTTTTTGGATCACAGACTTCTGTAAGAATTTAATTTTTAAAAAATACTATAAACCCCCTCTCCAAGAAACTCAGATGTTCTTTATCATTTAAAATACATTTTAAGCTATTTGTACCTCCTCAGATGTATAAATTTTATTAGTTCAATCTACTATAACTTTGCCATCTTATTTCCAGGCTCTCTGAAAACTTTTCCCTGTAAATTTTGCACAAAGCACACATCCACATTTACCAATATCCCTGCCTTCTTCCTGATTGGTTGAAGCCACACATTTTAGTTCAAGTTGGAAATTTTCACCATGGGGAAAATCATGGTGAAAACATTCTTTAGGATTAGGGAAATAAAGCAGATAAAATTTGGATTAGCATTTTGTACTTAACAATTTCTGTTTTAGAAGATGCTTTGAATGTTTCAGACTCTGGCTAAATAATCTGCTTCTAGCAAGGTACACTTATCTTTACCAAAACTAATTATTAACAAATCACCATTGGCAAGGATGCATGTGTGTGTGTGTCAGCATATACATATATGGCAAACATAGATAGATGGTAGATCAATAGATATGTATTATTTGTTCTGCAATTTGCTTAAAAATCAAAATTGTGACTTATTAATTTTCATCTGTTATAAATTTCACCTGTTGAAAGTTAATGTCCAAAAACATCTTAAGTGGATGGAATTTGGGAATAACCTGGAGACAGGAACTAAAGGAAACTTCTTATATAAAATTTATGTAAAGGAGTCAAATGATCCTGGCTTTCCTCAATTATGGAGCTACACACAGTGCCAAGAGTAACAGCATTTATCTAGGTACTTCAGAGGGCCAGGTTCAGATCAGGGTTGCCCTGGAAAGGAGAGAAACTTCCAACCCTTCACCAATCTTTGCCTGTAGTGGAGTGGGGCAGGGTCTGCACAGTGGGTCTCCTGAGCTTTCTAATAACACCTTTCTGACAACATCTTTATGATCAGAGAGCACCACTGTTATGTTTTAAGGCACAAAGTACTTCATCAAAACATTAATACACTTCATGTCACACAATCCAGAAAGAACTCAAAAAAGAAAAGCAGATATTGACAAGGCACCAAAGTAACAAAAGGGCCAAGTGTGGTAGCACACATCTGTAATCCCAGCACTTGAGAGGTTGAGGCAAGAGGATTGGGATACATACTAAGGCCAGCCTAAACTGCATGGTAAGACCTGTAAAAAAAAAAAAAAAGTAACAAAAGCCTCACCACCAGTCTTGTTTGAAGACTTTACCAGTCCTCATCAGATTGATCTATAGTTATCAATGTCCATCTCACACTTAATGCAAATAGCATCATCAGAGGACAGGCTACAGTTGGGTTTTCCTGGATGAAGGGAGGTTCACCAAGTTACACAGCTTTTGGTTATTTTTGGCACTCTTTATCTGAGTAAACGTCAAACTGAGGCAACCTGTGTTTTGCTGTCTCACATAAATTCTGACTCCTGAGGAGACTGTGGGTTCTAACAGAGCTGGTGTAGCAGTGTGGCAAAACCAGAAAGGTACATGTGCTGGACTTGCTAACTGAGTTGAGCAAAACATCCTATGACAAAAATCCAGCACTCCTGGTGCTCCTGCCTTGGGCAGCATTGTCTTGTTTAAATGACCAAGCAGAGAGTTCCACAGCCCCAGAGGTGGTGTTGTGCTCACTGTGCATACAAAAAAGCTGTGACCCAGCAACCTGAGCACACAGCAGTGAGGGGAAAGCCCGGCTCACCCAGCTCTGTCAGTGGCTAGTGACTGTTTGGTCTTGCAGAAGTGATAACAGGAGCTTACTGGCCCCTTCTGTCCAGGAATACTGCACTCTTCTGTGTACCAGTGAGTGCACTAGAAGCAGGAGATGCCTTGAGGAGTCATACAATCCTGTGTGTACAGGGCCCAATCCTGTGTGTACAGGGCCCATCAGCACCAGGGTGGCAGGAGGTAGGAGATGATTGGCAACCATTTACATGCTCTGGAAAGCAAAGGCTGAAGCTGGAGGAACCGCAGAGTTGAGTACCTGCCCACCTTGGGGACTGGGAAAGGTCCCTGGAAACAGCAATACGGGGGCTAGCTGAGATCTACAGCAGGATCCTGTCAGACAAACCTCAAACTTAGGTTTTTAAATTCTTGATTCTATTTGTTCCTGTACTGCCAAACTCTTCTCAAGTGCCTCAGTGTTGTTGTTTTTTTTTTTTTTTTTTTTTTTTGTCTGTTTGTATTTGGAAATAGTTTTCATTTGTAGTTATTTTGGGGAGACTTTGACTACTCACATGCCACACAGGGTCACTCGGTGTCCACTTGTTTTGTGGGAGGAATCTCTCCATGCACATCCTGAGCTCCAGCATTTCAAGAAGGTGAGGGCAAGCTGGGTATGAGGCTGCTGGCCAGCAGGCAGGGGGTCTCCCGCCTCTGTCTCCCTGGGCATAACTTCTTCTGGCTCTCTATGTTCCTCTGGGATCATGTAGTCCACCTTTCAGAAAGCAAAGAATACTTTCAATATTTAGTTGTTTTCATTACATTCTAAACATGAGAAAAAATGTTTAAAGCAGAATTTGGGAAATTTGGATATGCAATGATTATTCAAGTGAGAATTTATTCATATGTAGAATTTTTTATCACCACACACTATTCTAGGAAAGAGGTCCTTGTTGCTGAGACCCTTGTCACATTGCATGAGGCTAGGCCCCAGCTCACTCAGTGAAAGTGCAGATGAAGAGAAGAGTGGCAAGTGAGGCCAAAGAAAGGGAGAAGGGGCCACTTGGGTTTTATTCTGTTTTCAAATTTGACTCAAGATTAGATTTTTTGTTATGGTTTGTGTCTAGATGCTCCCCCTACCAAAGCCTCATGCAGTCTTATGCTTTTTTTGGAAGTGGCTGAATCTAGAATGTGTGATGCTGGGGTTAAACGTGCGACTGCTAAATCAGTCCACTGATTATTTTGGCACCACCCTGATCTCAGCAGTGGAGATACAATATAAAAGGAGCAGAAAAGAGGTTAAGGTCTCTTGCTTTTTTTAAAAAAATCTTTCATTGTTATGAACTGTTGCCCCTCAGTTATGTGCCACCCTGCCTTGCAGCCTGCGGATTATGCACTGAAACCTCTACAAGCTCTGAGCTAACGTAACCTTTCCTCCTTTAATTTTGGGTGTTGAGTAGTCTGTCTCAGCAACGAGAAAAGTAACTGAGACAATTTTTATTTCATTACACCCAATGGACCTCTCTGTCCCTTGGTCGTCACTACAGAAAGATCCTGAATTACAGCTCAACACAGATGGACTGGATCCTCACCCTTACCCAACAATAGTTGTTGCCTACTGGTAGCTTCCTACAACATTAAGAACTCCCAGGATAACATCTAATGCGTGCAGTGCAGAGAGACAGTGTGAGTCCCATCCCAGCTCCCCCAGGCCTCCCCCATCTGTCCAGGGCAGAACAGAGTTGTTTTGCTGCCTCCAGACCAACAGGACACTGACCAGACCTCCAGCTCTGCCCTCGGTGTGCACATCTGCGAAGCGACCATCCTTCTCCAGCAGCCTGCTCGGGTGGCACCAAACAGAGAAAAGCAAACACAGAGGCAGCGTGAGGCCCAGCGCCCCTTGAGTACACACTGGCTGCTGTTGGCTGGAGGTCATCCCCGAAGGGGCCATGGTGACATGACAGTGACAAGGCACACTGGCTCTCCTGTAGCCTGCAGTTACAG
Organism: Dolichotis patagonum; assembly: GCA_004027295.1. Taxonomy (NCBI): domain Eukaryota; kingdom Metazoa; phylum Chordata; class Mammalia; order Rodentia; family Caviidae; genus Dolichotis; species Dolichotis patagonum. The sequence continues at coordinate 49,342 of PVJX010005857.1, forward strand.
ATGAGCCGTTTGGAACCACCCAGGGTTAGAGCTAGACACCAGGCTTTCCTTTCCTCTATCATGGCTATGATCACGAATGCACTTTACTGGGACTGCTGAGCCTGTTTGGAATTTCGGTGTATGACAGCAGTCACTGGCAGGGCTAAGTGTGGCAAACCTACATATCTTAGGGACATGCTCACAGGACAAAAGCACTTCCAGCATGCAGAGGCTCTTACCTCTCTCAGTGGGAGTGAAGGCATGACATTGACTACACAGTGCCCCTTCACCTCTATCCTGGGGACAGAGGCCATGATAATATATGTGTCTGATATGGAATTTTCTTAGGCCAGCCTGCACCCAGACCTTGGATTCCTGCTGGCCCTGTCCCAAAGATGACTTCTTTGCCTCAATCTCAAGAAAGTCCCTCTGCTAATGCTAGCGGGCGATGACATCTTTCCGTTTGTCTCACTGGGTTCTCACAGCAGTGCTTCGAGAACACACAGCGATTATATCAGGACTGCTGTATTTTGAGGGCCATGGGTTCTAGAACCTAGTGTTTCCCAGCTGCCCAGTGGAGTGTGGGCAAGGCTCTGTTCACCTCAGAGGCAGAGCAGCACAGAGTGAGCCCCCACCACCAGACACCTGGAACTCAATTGAGCCTGGCAGCCCAATCCAGGGGACCTGGACTGAGCTGGGGGGGGGGGGGGAGCCTGAGACAAAGGCACAGCAAGTCAGACTGATTCCTCTCCAGCTGGGACAAGACAGGTGCCATTTGTCTTCGTACACACGACACAGCAAACACTGAGGCAGAAGCAAACACAAAGTCTTTTATCAACTTCGGAAACAGCTATTTGACAAATTGCTTTCTTTAGAGAAGTATTCAGGCCTGTGAGAGGACACACACTAATTAGGAGATGAGGTGCCTGCCTTTGAGGCACTTCCCACCTTAGAGGCTGGCGAAAGCAGCTCAAGGAAGGAGCTTGAGCCCCAGCTCAGCTAGGCATGGTGGGGCACAACTGTAATCTCAGCAGTCTGGGAGGTGGAGGTAGACTGGGCCATTTAAAAACTTGGAGAGATTGTCTCAAAATACAAATAAAAAGGCTGGTGATGTAGCTCACCATGAAGACCCTGGGATCAATCCCTGGTACAAAAAAAAAAAAAAATAGCTCATGCAGGGTGGGTGAGAGAGGAACACAGCCTGGAGGTGGTAAGTGAGCAGAGAATAGGAGGAAGCAATGAAAAGAACAGCTCAAAGCCACTGTCAGAGGGAGTATTCAAGGGGAGCAGCAGATAACTGAGCTCAAAGAGCTGAGGAAATGTGGTTGGTAGGTGTGGATGTCGGTGGAGATGGTGGAGATGTTCTAAAGTCAGAGCAGCTTTTCTGTCCCCAGTTGCATCTCTCCATGTGCCCAGGAGCAGGGCCTCCCAGGCAGGAAGCGGAAGCCTTGGGGCTCACAGGTGCACTGGAACTCTGGGTGTTTCCCAGACCTTCCTTTAGCCCAGCAGCTTCCCTTTGCCCAGGAGCTGGGGCCCTGGCCTGCTAGAAGGAACCATGTCAGGTTTGGACCATCACCCCAGGCTCTATGTGTGAAATGAACTCTGAGTTTGGCTGCAGGTGCAACAACTTTTTCAAAGACTTTTCTTTTCAAATGTGTTTTCCTTAGATCTGTGCATTTTTAAGAATCCTAAGTATTTCTGTCTTTGTGAAAATGTAATGCGTTTTCCTGCAACTACAAGGAAAAAAAACCCAAAATTTTTAAGAAGTTGGACTTCCATCCTCTTAAACTTAAAAGTTTGCAGTTTTTATTAGTTACAAAAGTGAATGGGCTATCTCTACATGTGTAAGTTATTACCTACTACTTCAGATAACTCCATGCCCTCCCAAGAGGCTTTGACTCCACTGTGAGTAAGTATTATGCTATTTGGAGACTACCCTCGGATGGGCCACAGAGCCGCCTACTCTCAGGACCCTTGGTGTGTAGGAATTATGGGCCAGCTGATAGAGGAAAAACTTGGACCACCAGTACTTCCATCCTGTCTTGCTGTGTTTCCATAATTATTTGGATTGACTTAACCTAAACAAAGAATAATTTGAACCTAAACAAACTAGGAAATTCTGAGCAAAAGGAGAGCTGGTTTGGGAAGGCACCCAGATCCTACCCAGGGCCCCCACTTGGGAGCCTCAGGAGCAGAGCTATTTGCATACAGAGGCCAGATTTTGATTTCTCTCCCCCTAGCAGGTTCCCTAGCCACTGGACCTGATGAAAGGGGGCCAGAAAGTTACTAAAGCCCTTAAATTGCAACAACAAAGGCCAAGCTTCTCTTTTCCATCGAAACAGCTGGGCTGCTTGATTCAAATGCTAATAGCTGGGCCCTGAATTGGTCACTAAATGAGGGAGACATCTCCCCTCCCCGCCCAAATGACCAGAATGTGGCTACTTTACTGCAAAAATCTGTAGGAGTCTCCCGGGTGGACGTTCTGTGAAATTGCTTCATGGGAAACACCCTAGAGGTGGGCTAGTTGGTCTCAGGAGAGGAGAGGGGAAGGGAGGGGGGAGGGGAAGGGGGTTGCTTCAGCTGCTCAGGAAGCACTCAGCCTCTCTAAATGAGGCCCCAGCTCCTTGATGCTTGCTCAGGAAGGCATGGGAACAAACCTGGGGCATCACTGAATATTTGTTGGAAGAAAAAGGCCCAGTGTTACAGTTGGTGGTGACCACTTCAGTTCACCTTAATTTAAAAGTGGCCTCACCTCGTTGGAGGGCCACATGTTTCTCAGGTCCCCAGAGAAATCTCCTGCCCAGTGCTAGGCCTGGCAACGCTGTGCATGGGCTCTGCAGGGCTAGGCTGAGGAGCTGCCCCACACACTTGTATTAGCCACTGTAGCTCACTACGCAGGACCAGGGCCAGTGGAGCAAGTCCAGGCCACACTGAGGAAGCTTCCTCGGCCTAGGTCCCGGCCCTGTGCCAGATACACTATACCAGGCTGGTTATAGTATATCTGTCCTTGGTCAGTGTTCAGGAGAGGAGGAAGCCAATGCCTGCAGGTTCACACAATTCCAGGAAAGTGCTCACAGAGGCAGGCAGAGGCCTTGCCAACCCTCCTAACATTCTAGGTGTGCATCTCCTGGACTGTAAGAGGGGATAGAACTAGCACCCATCTGCCCACCTCCTGAGCTTCTCCACAGTGCCAGGTGAGATGCCAAGTGTGAGGTGCTGGCACTGGCCTGTGAAGCAGTCCATGTTGAGTAACAGCTTCTTCACAGGCTGAACTCAGGGTAAGTGATGGAGAGGCCTAAAAACCTCTCTGTCTCACACTTGACACTACTACAGTGAGTGTCTTATCAATAGTCAACATTGCATTTCTCTTATCTGTCAAACAACTGTGTCCATTGTTACTTTACCATTACTACTGCGCCCAGTGGGCATTTTAAACATGGTGCCATCTTCCCATAGTGTCCTCTGTGGGTGCCCTGGGAGATCTGGTTCTATTTAGCCAGCACATGCACATTTGTCAGGAGCAACGGGTGCTAAGTTTAACCCTTGGGAGGTCAAGCACAAAAAAGCTGCAGTAGGGGTCACATGTGTCTGAGATATATGCTCGTTACTAATATGTGCTGAAATGTGAAAAAAGCTTAAAACACTGCAGATTTCCACTTAATGTATTTCTATAACATACATGAGTTTATTTCCTGTTCTAATCTAGAGACTAAACAAAGAAATATAACTACTGAGATTCATGATATCTCTTGTAGAAAATACACAACTGAATATCACACACCTTTACTAACCATGTTGTAACTAAACTGAAAGCTTAAATAATACAGCTTAACATTAGATGTGTACAACTGCATGGCTACTCATGACCCTGAACCTAAGTACTTGCTTGCTTGTTTCTCTCAGATCAGCAGAGACCTCCTGAGGGTTAAGTTTATACGAGTAACACCCTTTTACAATGTCTAGTCAGGAGCAAAGATAATGATCCCTTCTCTCTCATCTCCAGCTTCTGTTTCCTAAATTCCTCGAATCTCTAAGTCTCCAGGGGTAGGGGTTACTTCTGTTTACTTTTTATGTTTGCATTATGCCAGGTTCTGTCTTATGATGACACTTTATGTTTTTATTTTTCTAAGAAATAGTTTTAAAACCCCTTTGTAGGATAAAGATTCTTTAAAATTGTTGTGTAAAAAGATTGAAGATAACTGTGAGAAGATTTATTTGAAATACATGTTAAGAAATCAGACGCAAGGGTTTAAGTACTACATTGTTTCTCTTGGGTGAGAAACCCAAAGGATAAATAAGGACCAAAATGGAGGGTAGATATGGGGAAGTAGGAAAAAATATATTCAAATGGGAAGGGGAACAGGAAAGAGGAGGGAGGCAAAAGGGAATAGCTATTAAAAAAAAAAAAAAAAGAATGGCAAGAAAACAATAGAAGCCAAGTTTTATAAATAGAGACGGGTTGAAGAGAATGGAGGAGAATGGAAAAAAGAGAATTAATATATATTATGTACAGATACAAATTCCTTATGATAAATGTGATCATTATGTATATCAAAATGTACCAATAAAATTAATTTTAAAATAAATAAATAAAATACACATTAAGGAGTAAGGGTGTATGTACCTCAGTAGTAAAGCACTTGCCTAGCATACAAGATGCCCTGGGTTACATACCCAGCAATGCAGGCAAAAAAATGCATTAATATACAATCTAATAATATGGTAAATGTTTAAATTTTTAAAAATTATGACACCAAAGACACACTGCCATTAATCCCTCTCAAAACACTCCCCCTTACTTCAAACATACTCCTGCACTGTTCTTGCCACTTTCTGAAGCATTCCGGGAGTCCTCTTTCATGTCTTTTGGAAGTGTGAAGAAAAATATGGTGAATGCTGTGCCATCCAGTGGAAAGGCAGGGTTGTAAAAACATCACAACGTGTCCTCATCCACCTTATTCGCCAGATCTAACACCATGCAATTTCTGGCTCTTCCTCAAACTCAAAATTATCATAAAAGGTAAACATTTTAAATTGATTCAGGACATTGATCCAGGCATGCAGCCAGGATAGCAGCACAACTAAAGACACTCAGGAAAGAGGACTTCCAGAACTGCTTCAGAGAGTGCAAAGAACAGTAGGATGCATATGTTCAAAGCAAGGGGAAGTATTTTGAGGGTGATTAATGGCACTGTACCCTTTGCTGTAATAATTTTTTTTTAAACATACTGTATTTTTCAAAGGATCTTACCTTCTGGAGAATTCCATGTTAGCAAGGGAGGTAGAATACATTTGATGCAAGCGTCTAAGATATATCTTACTTCGGGAATCCTTCTTGTTCATTTTGCTAACCATCTTGTTCTGTAAGACACATTTTATACTGAATTTTTTCAGACTCAGGTTTCAGCTTGCAGTTAGAATTTGAAATTGGCAAGGATGGAGACATATACCAATTCAAATCTCCAGCATGCAAATCAACTTGTTGCAAACAGTAACTGTGTCCTACAATGTTCTCATGGAGGATAAGTTTAATAAAAGCTGTTCTCCAGTGTTTGCATCTGTAACACTTAAAATGTTCTAAGTACATTATCCACACAGACTTGTTTGCCTTGACGTCCACTAGAAATAAGTGAACAAGGTAATGCCAATGTCTGTGGAGAACATGTGAGCTTAAAAAGCACCCTAAGACTTAAAAACATGGAACCAGGGATGTAGCTCAGTGGAGCAGCAAGCACAAGGCCCTGGGTTTGATTCCCAGTACAAAAAGAGAGAGAGGGAGAGGGAGAGAGGGAGAGAGGGAGAGAGGGAGAGAGGGAGAGAGGGAGAGAGAAGAGAAGAGAAGAGAAGAGAAGAGAAGAGAAGAGAAGAGAAGAGAAGAGAAGGGAAGGGAAGGGAAGGGAAGGGAAGGAAAAGAACAAAAAAGAAAAGAAAAGAAAAGAAAAGAAAAGAGAAAAGAAAAAAGAAAAGAAGAAAAGAAAAGAAAAGAAAAGAAAAGAAAAGAAAAGAAAAGAAAGACACATGAAGACTACTTTAGCCAAACACAATTCAAGAGGTACCAAATTCGGTGCCTTGCATGATAGCTTTAAACTTCAAATATATAGAAATAAATTACAACATTTTTAAGAAAATGAAGTTCATTTTGTTTTGCTGTGCTGGAAACAAATTAGGGCCTCAAGTATGCTAAGCATCTGCTCTACCACTGAGCTACAATCCCAGCACAGAAATTATCTTTTAAGAAACTATAGAAATAGCTGGAAAGTGATAGTAAAAGCCAACAGATTCCAAGGTGAGAGAAAATAGGCAAAAATGAACCAAGAAATAATTATGAGTGTACAGCCAAGGAGGAAGATAGGATGAGGGAGAAAGTTTATGTAGGAGCAATTTCTCAAGCATCTGAGGTCAGTGATGGCAAGTTACAGTTCATAAAACTTATGCTCATTCAGAGCTACAGGAGGAGTCCTGAGACTGTGAACACCCTTCAACACATTAAAACCTGGTATCACTGAGGCATGAGCAGCCATGGGCAGGCAGTCAAGCCACGACGTCCAAGACCAGCCTCCACATCAGAATCATGGGGGTCACCTGAGGAAAGTGTAAAACTACAGGTTCCTGGGTCCTGATGCAGGTAAAATAAGAACCAGGGGCAGGCCTGGAACTTTGCCTGTCTCCCAAGTGCCCAGGTCATTGCTATGACCCAGTGCACTTGGGAACACTCACATGGTTGGCTGTGCTCAGAAAAATAAATTGAGATGAAACAAAGAGATAGGCCTGTCTTTCAGGCCATTCCAATATATGTGTAAAGCTTATAATAATATTCCTTAGTTAAATAATAGAATTTGAAACTACATTTTATTAGTTATGTGAAAGGATTCATTTTATGAGTGACAAGCCTGTGTGTGTGTGTGTGTGTGTGTGTGTGTGTGTCTGTGTCTGTGTCTGTGTTTTCAGTTCAGCTCATCTGGCTGGAATGGTGGTCTCTAGATTTCTAGACAAGGTCATGGAAATCAGAATGGGCCCCAAGAAGAACATCTGGTAGAATCCCTCACCAGCAAGATGTATGTGCTGCATGAGTCTGTGCAGTCCTGTGCTTGAGTGTGCATACATAGCTCTGTGTCTTCTATTCGTTCCTCACTTTGGGAGAATTCTGTAGCCTCTAGCCCAGTAAATAAATTAAATAAACCCCAATGCTAGACTTCATAATCCACAACAGCCAGTCTTGGGAAAAAGTTTGTTCATTGCATTGGCCAGTTTCAAGAATTCACAGCACCCTAGGATGTTCACATCCACTAAGGTTCCAGACTAATATGCCTTTAGAAAACCAAGCCCCAAATACGTCTGGCACTGTGACTGACTCTGCAGGCAGATAAAGGTGAATCCTGGAATAGCAAGGGTTGATGGTACCCTCAGCCCTTTTTCCCGGACTGTCTGCCAAGTTCCAATGCTATTATGTTGGTAAAGAATCATTGAGCCTTTTTCTCTCCTTCCTCTCCACTAATGATTCTTCTGAATTTTTCTTTGAACTCCAACCACTTTGCCTTCTCTAGGGTTAAAATGCTTTAAAGACCCAGTTGGCAGCTCCAAGTGGTGGTATATGCCTAAAATCCCAGCACTCTCAAAGGCTGAAGCAGTAAACTCACAAATTCAAACCCAGCAAATTAGTGACTTAGTAAGATCATGTCTTAACATAAAATTTAAACATTTTTAAAAGGATTGGGCATTAAGTTCAATGTGAAGGCCCCATGTTAAATCTTTAGGACCACAAACACACACAAAAACAAACAAAAACAGAGAGACAGAGGGTAGATATCTAGAGACACAGCTCCAGGACTAGCAAATTGTCAAGCCCAGAACACTCACCTCCTCCTGTCCTTGGGGGTGTTTTCCTGCAGTCTCTCGCTGTTGGCATCTCTTTCTCCACTCAATAAGTTGAGAAACAAGGTCCTTGAAAGAAAAGAAGACAGATGTTTTTATAAGCATCCTACAATGCTGCAATTCATTTATACTGTCATCCAAGTTATGTTCCTCATATTTCTCACAATGTAAAAAGTGGAACACTTGTCTTATCATTTGGTATGTGAATGCAGGGAACAAAATCCTACTACAAACTAAGACAAATGCAATCCTATAACTCAGATCCCAACTGTCAGAGACAATCACCTTCCTGATTTTAAGATGTGCACAGGCTGTGCCTCCTCATTTAGGCTTTCAGGTTTGACAGGGCCAGGGACAATCTTTTGCATATTGGGACACAATGTCAAATCATGCAGAACACCAGTTCTACTGTGTGGACCTGGATTTCCTGACAGAGCATACACCAAATGCATGAGACACACAGCAAGATCGCACCATCCTCCTCACGTGTGACTGTTACACTTGTTGCTGGCTTTATAAGTTTTAGGGATTTGTACCTTCCTTTAAACTTGTCTGTATTTTTTTTGTCTTAAACCACCTCTGAGGAAAACCAAGAGATATTTCAGCATGCTATACTGAAAAAGCTAAACATTTACTCCTTTAAGTTCTCTATGGGACCCTTTCAAGAGGGCCGACCATGGGCTGGGGATATAATTCTGAGGCATAAGCAAGTGCCTGGCAATTGCAAGGTCCTGACTTCAATTCCTGGTACCAAAAACAAAGGCTAACCATGTAGCCTGGCTTCACCCCACCTCTGTGAACCCCTGTGACAGCTCTGCCCTGGCCACTGGCTGCCCAGTTTCTGTTCCCTGAGTACTTGAGTGCTTGTACCAGCTCCTGCCTGCAGCCTCCCCCAGGTGCTCACTGCCCATGAAGGTCCTGTCATCTGCCACCCTCCTGGTCCAAACCACCTCCCTTCTGAGCCATGTCTGCAGACCTCAGCCTGCCCATGAGTGGACCCCTCCCCACAGGACAATACAGCAATCAGAAGCACCTATTAGATGAGAAATGACTAACAGAGAAGGCTGGAGCACATGGGCTTCCTGTGCGTGCATCACACACCCTAAAATACACAGTTAGCACAGAGAGTGGTTCCCAGAAGAGTGAGCTGGGAGTGAGGGATGAAGGGAAGCGGAGTATGACAGAGACAGCAAATGCAGCCCCAATCACTGGGCATCCTTCATCTTATTTAAGTACCCCAAATGACATGTGTCACTGCCAAATACTCTGAATACATCAGAAGCTTTATCCAAACATGAAAAACTTTCTGCGCTTTTAGTCCTAAGTATATTGTAGCATACGTATTATTCCTTAGGCTAGTGTGGTAATTGGGAGTGAAAATGAATCTCATGATACATAATTTAATGACATTAAAGGTACACTGATCTGCTAAAGAAAAACAGCACTTAAACATGACAAATGGTAATTTTTTTCCCAAATCATCACCATTATGAGAACAAATGAAACTGAATTTCAAAATAATTTGGGAACTAAAATATCTTAGAAATATGTGCAGATATGAAGGAGAAATCAATTTTGAGTTATAAAAAAGAAGGAAATTATTAAAAGAACATAAAATTTAACAAAGATCAAGTGTTTCAAGATAACAACCACCAATGACAGTAATTTCTGAGGACTAATAAAAAGACATGGCTTCACAGAGATTTTGAGGCTTTTTACTAAGAACATTCAGCAGAACAAAACTGATAGAGGAAAGACAGAAAGTTTCAAATACAGACCAGATGTAGAAGAAATTCCTCAAAGGGAATGACAGCAAAACTCCAAAGTTCACTACAAATACCATCCCCAGCAGATAGCTCCACATGTTAGCAAATTATTTACAGGAGGAATGAAGGAGGCTATGAGGAAAATAAACAGTGCAAAACAAAAGAAAACAAAAGAATAAGCACAAATAAGGTCATTCTAGCCCAGGACCCTTAGGCCTCCTCATCCTCCAGGCCCATCACATTTCTGCAGACCTAAAAGATGAAGTCCCAAGCATCAGATGAGCCGGTGCCCCTATACGAGGAAGAGGCAGATGCCAGTGGGTAAGTCCACTAGACAAAGGGTGTGGCCAGACAGAGATGAAATGCAGGACATCACAAGACCTTTCACTCAGCCTCTGCCCTGTGTCCCTCTGTCCCTGTGTCAGAGGCAAAGATGTTCCTTTCTTCTAGGAGTAGCAAGGAGATACCTCTGGGATGAGGGTCTATGACATGCTTGAGACTACAGGGGCAACAGGAAGTCAAGGAGGGGGCTTCTTACTTCTGCTCTTTCCTCTAAGGCCAAAGGGCCATATTTGGGGGATGTGTCCTGAGCCCCCTTGGTTTCTGACCCTAGGTTGACATCACCTGTGAGAAGCCTCTGGAACTGCAGGGTCACCATGGCTGTAGGTTTCCTCATCACCTGCACTATAGAGACTGATCCTCCCATAGCCCTGCAAGTCAGAAGTCTGAAGTCAAGGTGGGAAAGGGTCATATTTCTCCAAAGCAAGAGGGGGTCTATTCCATATCTGTCTTTTGTCTTTGGCGTTTGAGGACAACGTTGGCCAACCCTGGTTTGTAGACCATCAGCCTGGTCTTTGCCTTTACCAACTCATGGCCATCTCCCTTGGGGGTTTCCTCATCTTATACAAACATCAGACATACAAAATATAAGGCTACCCCTACTCCAGTATGCCCTCATCCTAACTTATTACTTCATTACATTTGAAAAAAAAACCCTATTTCTAAAGAAGGTCATGTTCACAGACACCAGAAGTTAGGAATTGAATGTATTTTTTGGTGGGTGGACAAAATTAAGCCTACAGCAGGCACTCTAATAAAACACTCAAGCAAAGTTGAATGTCCTTGTGTTGAAGTCCTTAGCCTGGGACTCAGATGCAGCTCCTGAGAATCAGGTTAAGGCCAGTCTAACTGCTTTCTGGGATTTATCTTTTCCCTTCCAAATTAGCTCAGAGTTCTGGAACCAAGTTCATTCTCTGCCTAATCTTGGGTTGATAATTTTTGCCAGAAAGCTCTGGTTTGTGCACCCTCAGCAGGCCATGTTATTCTGGTCCCTCCAGGCCAAACAAACTCAAATGGGCCAGTTCTGAAGTGGCCCAGCTGTGGCTCCAAGCCATCTGTCATGGTTTATGTCAGTGGCCCCCAGGCCTCATATATTTGCATTATACATTTGTGACTGGTTCATTGTCTAGTGTTTGGATTGATGGTGTCAGTGCTACACCCTCCTAGGGGGTGGAGCCAGGATGTGATGTAATGGCAGGAAGAAGGTGTGTCTCTCTCTTTTTCCAGTGTCCAGCTTGCTGTTTGCAGCCACCATGAACTGCGGCCCCGCCATGCCACCCTGCCTTGGAGCCAACTGAATATGGACTGAAACCTCCAAAAACTGTAAGAAATAAACCTTTCCTTTCCCAACTTTGGGCATCAGGTATTTTGTCTCAGCGATGAATAAAAAGTAACTAAGACAGCATCCTACCCCACATTCACAGTTAACAGGGATTCCATGCTCTGCCCGCAGAACTGCCCATTTCAGAGGAAGTAACTCAGCCAACATCTTGGGGCCCAGGTAGCCTCAAGAGCAAAATTTCTTTAAAAAATATGTTTTATTTATTTTTTTAAATCATATGTTTTATTAAAATCCCTTTTGATTGCCCATGTGTCCCTTAAGGTGTTTGATTCTACTTCGGGGTAGGGTCTTTTATCCATATCTTTAGTGCCATCAATGCCCAAGAAACCTACATAGTCCCTTTCAAGGCTTTTATTTCCTCTAAGACTCGGGTGCTTCCCCCCTTATGGAAGCAGGAGCCTTTCTGTGAACCCTAAGGTGCAGTGATGCATTTAACCTTTTCAACCTCCATGAGCTACAGTAAGAAATATAAATAAATAAGCTGATTAAAAATGAGCTAAGAAACTGAATAGGGGTTTCCAACAAGTACGTAAGACGTGCCAAACATCAACCACCAGGGAAATGCAAATCTAAACTACAATGAGATATCACCTCACACCTGTTAGAATCGTTGTGATCAAAATGCAAAAGAGATCATGCTAGTGAAGACCCAGCGAAAAGGAAATCATACACTGTTTGGAATGTAAGTGTATAGCTGTAAAAGGGAAATGGAAAGCAGTATGGACCTCTTCAAAAAGTTAAAAATAGGGCTGGGGATTTAGCTCAGCGGCATAAGCGCCTGCCTTGCAAGCATGTGGTTGTGAGTTCGATCTTCGGCACTGATTTAAAAAAAAAAAACTTGATCTGCTCAACTAACATTGAGTAGATGAACCATAAAAAGTTAAAAATAGAATTACTGTATGATCCAACAATCCCACTCCTAGGTACATCTGGAGGAAATGAAATCCATGTCTCAAAGTGATACTTGCCCCACCCAACACCACTGGGTTCACCACAGTATTAATCACAACAGACAAGACATGGAAACAGCTAAACTGTCCATGAATAACTGGATAAAGAAAATGAGGAATATAAATAATATAAATACACTCACAGGTCAATGTTATTCAGCCTTAAGAAAGAAGGAAATCATCTCGTATGTGACAACATGCATGAACCTAAAGGACACTATGGAGATGAAATAAACCAGACACAGAAGAACAAATGCTGTATAATCTCACTTTTATGTGGAGTCTAAAAAAATAAAATTCATAATAACAGAAATAAATAGAATGGAAATTGTTAAGGTCTGGGAGGTGGGAAAATAGAGGGATGTTGATCAAAGAGTACAAAATCTCAGTTAGGCAGGATGAGAATTTCTGGAGAGTTAATTTAGCACAGTAGTAATAGTTAATATTGTATTATTGTTCTCATTGTTTTGCTGTGTTTTGATTCATTGTTTTGCTTTACTCAATATTCTGTTTTGATTGGTTTTATTCTGTTTTGGTTTTGTTTTGATTTTGCTATACCTGATGGAATGGACAACTACTGTGAAGATAACAAGATATATTATGGTAGCTATTGCTGTTTTCCTATGGTAGCTATTACGGTAGCTATTATGGTAGCTATTGCTGTTTTCCTAGTATCCTTGAAGTTCTGTACCAAGTTGGCTGCTTTGCTTTGATTGGCTTTGTTCTGTTTTGTTTTGTTGGATTTTACTATCTTTAAAAAAGAAATAAAATAAAAATAATAGTTAATATTGCATTACATGCTAGAAATTTGCTAAGAAAGTTAATCTTATGTAGTCACTTATGTAAGTATGTGAGACGATGAGTATGTTAGTTAGCTTAATTGTGGAGATCATTTCACAAAGTATACATACATCAAAGCATAATGTTGTATACCATATATGCAATATATACATATACACAATTTTTCTCAATTGTAATTTAATAAAGCTGGAAAATAAAAATGATGCAGAATACTGCAACTTCATAATCATAATTTGGCAACTTAGAAGAAATGGCCTATTTCTCAAAAACAAAAAACTACCAAATCTTGTCCAAGATGGGGAAAGTAGCCTTGATGATTTTTGTCATTGTTATTGTTGTTTTGAGATGGGGTCTGGTTATGTAGCCTGGCTGCCCTCAAATTCATGGTAGTCCTCCTGCCTCAGGTTTCCAAGTCCTGGGATTACAGGCATGTACTACACCTATTTCCCTTGGTAGTTTTGTGATTAATTATTATTATTTTATAATTAATTATTAAAGAAACCAAATTTAGAAACCTCCAAACCACATAGTTTCACAAGATAATTATACTTTATATTTAAGGACAAACTAGCACAATCTTTCACATCTACCAAATAACATGTCTATAAAACAGATGAGGAGAGAAAGCTTCCCAACCCATCTTATTTGGCCAGTATTACCCTGATACCAAAATCAGGGAAAAACAGCCCAAAAAAAGGAAAACTGCAGACCAATCTCTCTCATAAGGGTAGATACAAAACTTCTCAATGAAACATTATTGAGTCCTATGCAGTCTGCAACAAATAAGAACAATTTACCTTAATTGAGTAGGATTAATTCTGAATACCCAAAGTTGACTCAGTATTCAAAAATCAATCAGTGAAATCCACCATATCAACAGACAATTCAATTGATACCAGAATTCATTTGATGGAATGCTGACCCCAGTCATGAATACAAATTCATGGGAACTTTCTCAGTTTCTTAAGGTGCACCCAATAAAGCCCACATCCAGCATGATCTTAATGATTAAATGCTGAGTGCTTTTCCTTTAACACTGGAAATACAACAAGCATATCTGCTCTCACCTCTCTTATTCAATATACTATTTGTTATAGTTTACATCTAACATGTCCTCAAAAAGTCTCACATGTTCACAGGTGGGGTTTTGAAAGGTGATCAAATCTGGAGGCAGTACACTCAGCAAATTGGTCCACTATGAGTGTATAGCTGAATAAGCTGTTAGGAGATGGGAGCTGATTGGAGGAGTTGGGTCATGGGAGGGGTGGTGTTGGTGTGTGACCTGGAATGGTATATTCTTGTCCCCAGCTCTTCCCTTCTTTCTTTGCTTCCTGAGTATCACTGGTTGAGCAGTTTTCACTACCAGGTTTTCTTTCACCATACTGTTTCTGCTTTGAACTACACATTGAACCTTCCTAACCAGGAGTCAAAATAAACCTCTTCCTCCTTTAACTTGTGACTGTTAGGTATTTTGTTCCAATGAAGGGACATACCATTAGATATCCTACTCTAAGAAGGCAGCAGAAGAGAAAAGTTAGCACCTCCCAAGAATCCACCATGCTGGTACTGGGAAGATCCAACAGAAAGCCAACCAGCCAACCTTTCTGGTAAGCCATGCAAGCCACACGGCTTCCAGGAAAAGAAAAATCGGTGTAAGCAAACCTGCTAGTTCATAGGACAGGCTGAGTTGATAGCAACTAAGGTATATAAAGCAAGTAAATGCTTATATTGTCTGGTTGATTATGCAGGTCTGGGGCCAGCAGTGTGAGCATCTCTTGGGAGGATGACAGTGTGCAATATAGCAAACATGGGACATTTCCTTCTATCTTGTCTTTGAAATCCAATATTGTTCTCACTGTTTTGCTTTGTTCTGATTGTTTTTTTTCTTTATTCAATATTCTGTTTTCATTGGCTTTATTCTGTTTTGGTTTTGGTTTGATTTTGCTATACCTGATGGAATGGACAACTATTATGAAGATAACAATATATATTATGGTATCTATTGTTGTTTTCCTAGTATCCTGCTCTGAAGTTCTATACCAATTTTGCTGCTTTGTTTTGATTGGCTTTGTTACATTTTGTTTTGTTAGATTTTACTATCTTTGATAGATAGATAGATAGATAGATAGATATAATAGCAATTAAAAGAAAGAGAAGGAAGGAAGGAAAGAAAGAAGAAAGGGGAAGGAATGGAAAGGGAGGGGGAGAAGGGGGGAAGATGAAAAGAAGGAAGGAGTAGGAGAGGGAATGGAGACAAGGAGGGAGGGATAAAAGGAGAGGAGAGCAGAGGAGGGTAGCAGAGGGGAGGGGAGAGAAGGAAAGAAGAAAGGGGAGCAGAATCATAAAAACTGGAAAGAAAGGGGCTGGGCATTTAGCTCAGTGGCATAAGCAATTGCCTGGCAAGAACAAGGTCATGAGTTTAATCTCCAGCACCAAAAATAAATAAATAAATAAATAAATAAAAAGATTGGAAAGAAAGAAATAAAACTATGACCATCACAGGTATGATGGTGGTTTATACAGAAAATCTCAAGCAAGCTACAAAACAAAAGCAAAACAAAAAACTTACTAGAATTAATAAATGAGACCAATAACACTTCAAGATAAGAGAAAAATCTATTAATCAACTGCATCTCTATATTCTAAAAATGAATGAGTGAAAGTATAAAACATAAATCCAGTACCACTTATAGTTGCCCCCAACAAAATGAAACCTTACATATAAATCTGATAAACCATATACAAAATGTTGGTGAAAGAAACCAAAGATGGCTGAACCATGCTCCTAGATTGGAAGTCAGTTTAGTAAAAACTGAGTCATGGTTGGTTGATACGTTATGTCAACTTGAGAAGGTCAGAAGTTTAAGTGATTCAGCAGGTGGCCACAGTCCTTACTTTGTAATATCCTCAGCCTGTGCAAGAGAAGGGCATGAGATATGTGAGTGGTATACCTACCTGAAGGTAGGTATACAATACAAGGGAGTGAAAGAGGTTTGCTCCTCCCTTTTGCCTGTCCTGCTTTTTGCTTTTGCTGCTTTTGCTATATTCTGCCACCTTGAAGAGTAGCCCCCATGCCATGCTACCCTGCTATGGAGCCAAATGATTATGGACTGAAACCTCTGCAAACTGTGAGCCAAACAAATATTTTTTCCTTAATTTTGGGTGTTGAGTATTTTATCTTAGCAATGAGAGAAAAGTAAACAAGACAGGTGGTATTTCTTCACAAGTTGATTCATAGGTATAGCACATTCCATCAAAACTCCAGCCAAATTTTTGTAAACAGGCAAAACTTGTATGGCATACCAAAAAGAAAAACAAAGAAGAATAAAAGTAGGAAGAATTATCTTAATGTGAAGGCTTCCTATATAGCTATGGTAATCAAAATTATGATGTTAGTAAGGGGAGACACACAGACCAATGGAATAGACTAAAGAAACCAGAGAATGACCAGCCAAATGTGTCCAATTAATTGTTTACAAAGGGTTCAAAGCAATTCAATGGCGAAGGGACAGCCTTTTCTACAAATAGTGCTTGAACAAATGACCAAACCATAGAACAAAAATGAACATCCTTCCACAAAATATTAATAAATCAAACCCAAGAATATATAAAAACAATTATAAACTAGGACCAAATGGGATTTTTCAAAGGCTAGATCAACATTACAAAATCAACTCATATAATCCTCCTCATCAACAAGCTAAAAAAACTCTTTACCAGAACCATTTACCAGTAGATGTGAGTTGTCAGAAAATGTCTAGCAAAATACAAAATCTGCTCATAATAAAAACTCTCAGCAAACTAGAAATAAGAGGGAACTCCTTTAACTTGATAAAAGAACATCTACAAAAGCCTTATAAGTGATAATCACAGTAACAATGAGAAACTATAGGCTCCCTCTTTAAATCTGGAACAGGGCGAGGAGACTGTATGTAGCTCACCGACTGTAACTTAGCTCTGACTAGCCATCAGCTCAGACTGCCTTGCCTTGCTTCAAAGCTGTCCAACAGGTCGGTCCCTCTGGGTCCCTAAGTGTCCCATGGTAGTCCACTGCTGTTCCATATGGCTTGTTGAGACAAGCGTCATCCTGTATGACAGCAGTATGTCCCAAGTAATTGAGCACCCTATCCTGGGTAGTGAAGAACACTGGCTTCTGCTGAATTGCAGCATAGCTCCTGTCAGATAAAAGGAGGGCTCCCTTATGTCACTGCACCAGATGGCCTGTCCTCCCTAAGCCAAGGGACACAAGGGTGACTCTGCAGTATCCACACATGAAATTCTATAATGGGTCATAGTTATTCCACTCTTCATTGTTCTGAGGACGCACATAGGGCACATAAGTTTCCCACGCCCTAGTGATTTGTGACTCACTGGAAACCAAAAGAGTGGAGGTGAGAGATTAGGAAAGTGAGAACCAGCATGGTAGAAACATAAGACTTTGAGTGGCTATTGGAGAAGATGGTTTAAACAGGTAAGAATAAAAGGAAGGGATGAACAGTAGGGGGTCACTCATACCTGGAAGCAAATGCCCAGAATGGGGAAGAGACCTTGACCGAGAAAGGCCTGGGCTCTAATCAAGTGAGAGGAGAGGGTGCTTGTGGAGATATCTGCGGGGTACCTAGATGGACATGCATGAGAGGACAGACTACAAAGCACACAGGTTAGCTTAGTTTGTGGGTAATGTGCATAGTGGTGTGGGGAAAGGCTGTGTACTAGGACTGCTCTGGCAGCATCAGTGACGAAGGCTAAGCAGTGCCACAGAGAGATGTATGTTCCTATGCCCCCATGCCCTAAAATATTACACTCCAGCTGTTCACAGAAAAACTTGCAACTCATGGAAAATATGAGCAGAGTCCTTTTTTTCCTTTCAGTACTGAAGATGGAACCTAGCATCTTTACACATCCCCAGCTCCTTTAATTCATGTTTAATTTTAAAATAGGGTCTCTCTAAGTCACTAAGAGTGCCCAGGCTGGGCTCAAACTTTTGATCCTTCTGCTTCAGCCACCTACTGCGCCAGGATTACATCCTCAACCAAATCTTATATTAACTGTTCATTCAAATTCACCAGTGAATTATTTAAATACTTTTTTCCTTTAAGTGCATTTTCCTTCCTAATAAATAACACCAACATGATGACCATGTTCCTGGGGCCCCTTGACATTGATGTCTGAGTCAAACTGAAGAGACCCAGCGGGTGGAGAGCAGGCAGCCTGAGCCAGCAGGGGATTCTGAGTCCTGTTCCAAGGCTGTCCAGGAAAGCCTGGAGCTCCCACACACTCTCAGCAGAAAAGTCTGATGTTAAAAGCTCAGTTTGGTCTGACCTGAAAGTGTGACACTGTGTTACCAGAGACTAAAGTGTACAGAAAGCAGTGCTTTGTGATCTACTCAGATTCCTCTTGAGACTTGGGCCTCCTCTGTAGGGAACTGGCTCTCCTGTCCTGCCCCTTCAAAGGCAGTTGGCCCAAGACTGAGATGTCCCATTGTATGGAAATGGAGCAGAGTATAGTAATGCACACCTGTAATTCCATTATTCTGGGAGACCAAAGCAAGAGAATCAAAAGCTTGAAGCCAGCTTGGGCCATCTGGTGATTTAGTAAGACCCTGTCTCAAAATTGAAATAAATAAGACTGGGGCTATAGCTCTGTGTAAAGGCTCTGGGTTCAATCTCCAGTACTGGGGGGAGGGGGAAAGTCACAGAATAACTGATTTTCTAGCATCCATTTGTAGACAACAAAAGAAAAATAACAAAAGCAAAGTGAAAAGAAAAAGCATTCAAAGGAGACTAAATTTCAGATAAGAAGATAAAAGGAAAATACATTGCCCATCTTCAAATTATTCCCTGTCACACCTTTAAAAATCAAACTCAAGAGGCCAAACATAGAGAAGAGACGGGGGAAACACGCAGGAAGAAAACCTAGAGGTGGCTTCCCAATCCGGCCTTACCCTTGACTCTAGAGTGCTCGGGTGTATACGCCGTGCACATGCACAGAGTGGCCCTTGGACAAGTGCCTCCAGGTCAACAGCATATTTCTCCTGTGCTTGTCCCAAGTTATCCAGGCACCAAGAGCCACTCAGAAACAGTATTAAAATGCTGAGAACAGTGCAGACCGGGAACTTCGAGAGGAAGTGCATCTTTCCTTGTAAAGTTAGCCGGTAGTTGTTCTCAGTATAATACCTGGGACAGCCATTTAAAAAGGAAAAAGGAAGTGGTCAAAGTCATGCTTTTTTGCAAACTTCAAAGGTTGCCCCTCCCCCCTCTTTACATTTTACTGTCTGGAGAGCTGACTCGTCTGCAGCTGTTGGCAGAGACTGTCCTGGCGTCAAACCTGCCTCCTCACGGCCCATAAAAGTACCGCAGGGAACCAGTCACAGGTGTGGAGGGAGAGGAGCAGGATGCCCCTTAATGATCTCTGACACCCCATGCTGAGCTGCTGCAGGGAAAGGACCGGAGGGAGGTGAGGTGCCTGTGCTCATAGCCAGTGTCTCTTGGGTTATTTACAAGTGGAAGGAGCGCAGTGGGTTGGTTACAGCTGATGACAGTCCTCTTGCCCTCAACAGATCCACAGATTCCGGCTCCTCCCAATAGAGAGCTCTGTACCATGCCTGCCCTCCAAACCTTAGACTACAAAAGGAAGCGAGTGCAGGAGAAGCCAGATTAACTCAACTCAAAATCCAAGTTCAGAAAATGTCCCTTCAGCATCAAGTTCTGTCACAGAGGGGCTCTAAAATCTACAAGGATGGGAGAGAGCAATAAAAAAAAATCAGATATAGTTTGAATCAGATATGACTTCCACTGGTATTTATGTAGAGCATTTTGTCTTTTCTCAAGAAATTTAATAGTTACAGAATACCTGTGAGCCAATTGTAATGCATCTTTGCAAATTACTAGTTCATTGTGCTCTGTGCTTTCATGCCAATATTTTGATGCAAAAGAGAAAATTTGAAAATCAATTTATTGATTTGGAGTTATAGTTTTGAATGGAGTTATAGTTTTGAGTTATAGTGTTTGAGAAATACACAGGTTTTTTTTTAAGAATTGGAAAAATGAATGGGACTTTTTGCAAAAGGTAAAAGGGAGAGGAGAAAAACCAGCTCAGACCCGCAGGTCAATGTGCAAGCTCTGCAGCATTTATGAAGCCTCACTGTGAGCAGCTAGCACTTCAGCCCCCAGGGAAGGAGTTAGGAGTGATCGGCACAGGAAAAAAAAAAAAAAAAAAGTCATAGTTTTGCCCTTCAAGGGTGTTACTTTACATTGCGGGTACTCAACAAATAAATACAAAACCAACTTTTTTTTTTCAAAACCAACTTGAACACACTTAAAAATCAGCAGCCAACCCTTCATGGTACATCCTTTAATTATTTTCACTCTTTAATATTGTGTTTCTTTTCTACATAATACTACTAATCTAGGCAATAGTTTTGATCAATTGTGTGGGTTGGATTTCATCTTTTAAGTTGAAATTAGAGATAGGGTAAGCCATGGAAACATTTCTATGAAGGCTGATGGTAAAAGTCCATCATTTACAACTGAAGTCACCCTTTCAATACTAGAATCAAGTGACAATAAGAAATGCCATCATTAGGCAAAAGTTTCCTGGGAATCGAAGCTGTCGGGCATTGGACTAGGACCCCAGCATATAAGGACTAAACACAAATACAGCATGTAGTTTAAATGGATGGATGCAATATAATAAAGAAGGCTGCTTTAATACTTTAGATTCCAAAAGCTACATATCAATTTGTTTTTCCATCATTAAAATCCAAAAGAGAAAGCCATCAACTTAACATTGTAGACTGAAGATCTGCAAACTCCAATTCAGGGACCAACTCAACAGGTTTTACATTTTTAAAAGTTGTTTTTAAAAAGCACAAAGAAGAAGATCAAGATATATCAGAAGCAGGTGTGGCCTACAGTATCTGCAATGATGGCTCCATAGCCCTTGCCAGATCCCAAGGACAAGCTTTCTGCCAGTCTCCAGCAAATCCTTCCCTTATTCTTGGAGTTTTTCAAGGAATCAGATATTTGAGGGTTCTTTATTTAATGTAAATTAATTTTACATTTATTTCTGTATTCCTAACTTAGCATTTACTATGTAACATTTTCTTTAATGAAGGAATCAGTCCACTGAACATTTCAACAGTATTCAAATGTTGTTAATTTCTGAAAGATCTTCCCTAGCACTGTACCAAACCAACACTTCTTCCCCAGACATTTCATATGGCCAGAATAAATCTATTTTAGGTAATCTGAATGCTTAAGTATCATGGTTTCTACTTATAGTTGAACACAAGACTATTTCATCTGGAGACAAGAAGACCACATTCCAGATATAATTGAAGATTATACAAATATTAAAAATGTAGTTATAGCCATAAAATTATACCTGATTTCCTCAATAAAGCATTTGGATTAAGCCAATTTCATATTGAATCATTTTCCATAAGAAATCAACAATGAAGCCACTTGAATTTGTACTGATAAATCTACATGCCATCCTTTCCATCATTTAAGGGTGGAAGTCTAATCCTCATATGCTGAAATTGGGATTTTTTTTAAATTTTCACTTTAGGCATTTTATATTACTTTTAGACATATTTAATGTAAATAGAAATGTCACATTTTGAGAAATCTAGGCAAAAGTAATCAGCCTATATTTATTTCTGCATAGGTAGAGCATCTAAAGGAAGACAAAAATCACAGAAAAAGGAACTTCAATTTTTATTTTCCTCATTTTTTGATTATATATTTGCTCAATACAAATATAGCAAAAAGTAAGTTTCCTGAAACTGTGCAAAATACAGTGATATCCTTGCTCCAAGTAGAGGATCTGGCTAGTTCCTAGACCAATGGCCCCATTTGGTTTATGTCTTTTGAGGTCATTAGTGCCATTTGTACCACTCAGGGCAACAGCCACATTCCACAGCCACGGACCCAATGGGGCCCGTGCTGACTCTGAACAGCAGTGTCCGCAGGGCTTAGAGTCTGAGTAAATGTGTTTTGTTTGCCCCAGTTAGACAGCTGCATCTAAAATCCCCAACTAAAGCTGTAAAGGAGGGACAACAGAAAGATGTTTCTGCATAACCGCGAGTAGCTCCACCAACAACTATGAGTCTCCTCAAAGTTTGTTTCCAATCCCTTTGCATAGAACTAAGACAAATCGTCATTAGGGTGGGGGCAGGATCTTTCGAAGTTGCAGAGTTTTGGGGGACATGTTTCCAAACAGACACAAGTGATTGTAAAAGCTGATCGGAGTGAGTGCGAGGGCAGAATCAGAGCGCCTTAAATATTTTGAGAAATTTGGGGGAAAATATTCAGAAGCATAAATGCAACTATCCTTAGTGTTTGGTGGGCTAGGACCAAGCTCTCTAACCTCACATAGGAATCACTGAGCCACCCCAAGGCAGGAACACCACAAAGGAGGGTGGTTGCCACTGTAATGCTGTAATGCGACCTCTCTTGCAATAGCAGCATTGTGTACCTACCAGTTACCCACACTGCTCTTGGAATCATGTCTTGATCCCTGAGGTGTGGTGCTGTTTTTTTTTTTTAAATTATGAGGCAGGTGCAGCAAGAATTGTGGCATCCAAAGCCTGGACTGATTCTCAGTGATAACCAAAATCTAGGCAGGTGGATTAAAAATCTAGGCAAAATCTAGGCAGGATGCAGGGACACAGCATAATGTTCTTTCTATTATTAACAACTCTCTATTTCCTATCTTCTCAAAAATTTTAAATCTATCATGCCTATTAATTTTTAAACTGAAACAAATTGGAGAAACAAAAAAGAAAACAATCATATTTAGTGAGTGGTAAGTTTGTGAAAGGAACTTTCTATAACATATGCTTAACTGAACTTCTAAATTGTTTTGGGGGCAAGAATTCATAATCTTATTTTAAAGATCAGGACACTGAACTGTGGGAATTATGGGGATTTACCTGAATGTGCCAAAAATCACTGAAGAATAAAAGATGAAACCCACATCTGACCGACTCAAAACAACTTGCAGTACTATATGTCATGATTCAAAGTGTTCTCCAGTGAAGCTAAGAAAGTAAACTATTTTGACACATAATTATAAATATCTTATCCACATGTAGTAAATAAGCTTCAAAAGTATGTTTTCCTACCTTTCTGTTTACATCTTGATTAAGCAGAACAATATTTTGACCTTCTCAATAGGGGAGATGGTGCCTAACCAATTGCTGCCTCCCGGAAATCGGTTCCTATGGAGAGGCCCTACTATGTTAGTAACTACGGTAACAACTTCATGTGTGTAAGAAATGCAGCACATATTATCACATTCCATTCTCACAGCCCAGCATGGTGGGTTAAAACTTCATTCATTCACACATCATTATTCCCTGTGCCTTACATATTTATTTTCTTTCTACTTGCTGTGCCTCAAACTGTGCTAGACTTTAGATACATGGAGACAGAAATGGTTGGTTCTGGCCTAAAGGCGTTCACAGATCCATGAAAAAGACACTGACTATATGAAAGGTAAGATAAGTAAACTGTCCTCATATTGAATTTACTTAACAATAATAAGGACTCACAGGGAAAAATAAAATATTTTTAAAAATAGAGTTATCAGTTAGAAGACATGATTTTTAAAACACTAATTTTCCTCCAGTATGTCTCCTTTCTTCCTCAGTTTCATAGCCTTAAGCTCTGTGGACCTTATGTTACAAGAAAAAGTGTGCATGGTGGAAGATAATCAGTCTCACCACCACAGTCACCATAGTCACCAAAGTGTTCTTTATAGCAAAAACAGATTTCTGAAATGGTCCTAAAATAAAACAAAGGAAGATAATGTTCATCAATTATTTTTGCACATCATCACAAGCATCCTTGAATCAGACACTGTACTGTGTGACTTACTCCTTGGAACTCAGCACTGAGTGCTGGGATTACAGTCATGTGCCAGCATACCTGTCCTCTGAAGAGTTTTGAAACCTGAGGCAAATGTTATGGTCTGAGGATGAAGAGGGCAGAAAGAGGGAGGTCACTGTCCATGCACGGTGGAATATAAAACAACATTGATTAAACAGACAATACATGGCTTAGTGAAGCCAAGAGTCAGGAATATGAATAACTAATGAAGAAGTCAGAGGTAGACACAATGGCTGGTGTGTGCTTAGGCTGCCTTGGGCCTAGGGAGACCGAGGAGTTCACACCTGGGCCAGGATAGGCTGTGCATCTTCAAGGTGAGCCACCTGGGAATGTCTGCAGAGCAGTGAGGTAGAGCCTCAGGACAGGTGCAGGAGGGAAGGGTGATGGGCAGGGAAGCAGATGTGAGGGGATGACAGGAGGGCTTGCTTGCCAGCTTTTCCTGTGTCTTTAAACAGCCTGATTGATCTTAGGTGTCATCAGTGACAGCATCCTCTGCGGACCCTCCCTGCCATCAGGGAGCCCCAAGACCCCAGCGTGTCATAACCACCTTGCTTACTGGCCTCTCACTGGTCTCTGGGTGGGAGTTTTCTCCTAAGACAACCCTGAAACCATGACTTTTCTTGGCATAGCTAAGAGTGCTGCAGCCAGTGAGGGCAGGGACAAGACTAGGACACAAGGAGCGAAATGGGATGTGAGGCCTTATGAGAGGTTTCTGTCAATCACCTGAGTCTAACTGAGTCTGCAGAGACCTAAGAACTGAAGGTAGAGCAGAGGGCATAGGGACTTGGGGAGGATCACACAGGGGCTCAGAAAGGTGTCCCCTGTCCCTACATTTGTCATCTGTAGGAGAAGATCCCAGGTCCTAGGGATGCCCTTAAACTGCCTAAAATCTGGACTGTGGCCTTTTTCCAAGGAAAGCCAAGCTTGGGTAACATAAGTGAAGATTTTTAGGAATCACCCCGCTGCCCACAAGTGCATTTGGTGAAATGGCATCACCTTGAAGCAGGGAGTGAAGTAAATTGCAGCATTTACAAGCCAAGGCAAATGTTCAAAGGGCACTCCGGCACAAAGACCAGATGGCCGATGGGAAGCCAGCGTGCATTCTGCCAACACCCACAAAATGCAGATTTCTTAAGTGCTTGAGGGCTGTTTATGGTCTGAGCACCCAAGAATTGACCCCTTTAAGCTGCTGGGATGAGGAAACTGTCTTAAAGTGTGAGCAACGCATGCTGGATCCCATGATTTTGCATCCCTCTCCCAGGGAATTGTTTTGTTTTTGTGTTTTTACTAAGATTGAACCCAGGGCCTCTGCTGGAGATATGTTCCCATCCCTGTTCTGAGACAGAATCTCACTAAGTTGTCCAGGAGGGACTTGAATTTAGGACCCTCCTGCCTCAGCATCCCAAGTGCTGGGATTACAGGCATGCACCGCTGTGCCCTGCTAGGAATTGAGGAATTTTTTTAAATTAAAGTTTTAATTTATTGGAACAGGTTTGAAGTACATAGTGATTACACTCCTTGTAGGGAGTTGGTACATGTACATAATACATCTTAACTCTTCTATGAATGTGTCACCTCTGGCTTGTAAAAGTCAATCCGATTATCCTACCTTTTTATATAATGTGATGATTTTCCTGCTGCAACCCAAGGCAAAACCAAGAAAGGACTTCTGGTGAGTCTTAGCTCTGGATCCCAGGAATTTACCCACACCCTAGGAATCTTGTGACTACACATGTGTCTTTAAAACTCCAATTACAAACTAGGCATGGTGGCACACACCTGTAATCCCAGCACTTGGGAGGCTGAAGCAGGAAGATCGTTGCAAGTTTGAGACCAGCGTGGGCTACAAAGTGAGCTCAAGGCTAGCCTGACAGGCATAGAGACCCTGTCTCAAAAAGACAAAAAAAAAAACCTCCAATTATAGATGCTCCAGAGGGAGTTTTTACTGCATTTTTCATCTCTCAGAAACATTTCTGTGAAATTATAATTCTAACACTTCACATTTAGTGAAGTGTTTAGAGCAAGCACTCATCCTGGAAGGACTCTTGCAGTAAAATATTAGAAAAACAGATAAACTAGATCGCTAAATAGTCAACCAAGAAGAAAATAAGGAGCCAGAATATATTTTCATTGAAATGTTCACATTCAGTTATTTCTGATTTCTTTATTTTCGTATACTGAGATAGTTTGTCGAAAACTGTACATACATTGTCAAAATTAAAATTTATTCTATATTCCTTCTAAAATCCTAATCAAATGTCCCGGAAGCAAGGCCAGCAGATTGCTGTAGCTGCTGGTTTCAAACAGGAGCCTAAAGAGAATTCTTTCTGTGGTCTGTTGGCCATTTCAGAACTTTGGAAATGGAATGGTCAATTCATCAGCAAGAAATAGCAGGTGAGTATGGAAGACTTTGGGGGGCCTGCAGGGGAGATACCTGGCACCTCGGGACCTGCACCATGTGGTTGACTCGGGGTACCTGAAGAACAAGGAGCTCCTCCCCTCTCTGAGGGGTGGCTGAGAGTATGGCAGACTTTTGGCAGCCTGAAGGAGAGAGACCCTGGTCGGGACCTGCACTGTGCGGTTGACTCAGGGTGCCAGGAGAACAAGGAACTCCTCCCCTCTCTGAGGGGCGGCTGTGATCCTGCCGGCGTGTGGGCTGAGAATCAGACATCTCATCTCGTCCTGTCCCCTATCCCATGTTTCCCCTTCCCCTCCCCCCTGCCTAGCAAGTGGGAGCCAGTGAACTACACATCTTGTGAAAAGATTGGCTATGTTATTTAATATGAGCTCCCCATATGCAAAGATAAGGACAACCATTTGGAAGAAAATAAGAGACAATATGACAGATAGTGAAGATCTCTGGTTGTCTAGCTTTGAAATTTATGCTTTCTTATGTCCCGCTCTGTTCTGTTTTGTTGTGTTTAATTTTACTCCCTTTTAAAATAAAATTTTTTAAAAAATTTTAAAAATCCTAATCAAGTTTCAAAACAATACATGCTGAAAAAAATTATCATTTTGGCATGTGAGAATTGGTTCATCTTTCTGCCTTTCAAAGAATCTATTTTGGAGCCTATTCAAATGAGTGCTTTCTAACTGATAGATACATGGATGGATAGATGGACAAATAGACAGTGGAGGAATATATAGATAGATACATTGGGTGAATGGGTGAGTAGGTGGATGAATGGATGCATGGATAGGTAGATGGGGGTTGGTAGATAATATTTGGTTGAAGTTACAAATAAGTACTTATCTTTCAGAGACATACACCCTCAAATGAAGAATAATATCTTTTTCTAAAAGGAAAGATAGCAAAACTACACAGGAAATTTCATCTTCAGAGAATACATTTGCATATACAATCTCATTGTCATATAGAGATTCTAAAGTTAATATATTAAGGAAAAAGATCATTTTACTATATTCGTCTTGGTTTAATTATTAAATTGATAAATAATCTTAAGACCATCCTGAAAACACTATGTCACTTACCTTGGGATCTGGCTGCTGAAATTTTTCTTGTGCTTGAGATGGACATGGCACTGATTCCAGAGAAGATGTCTGCATTTGTTAAAAAAAGTCTCAATTCTGAAGGCAGATAAGCACCAAGATCTCTTGAGTAGAACATGCCACATTGCATTTTGCAAAAATAATATGCTTATTGGGGCCAGGGGTTTAGCTCAGTGGCATAAGTGCCTGCTTGGCAAACGCAAGGTTGTGAGTTCAATCCCTGGCACTATATATATATATATATATATATATATATATATACTTATTTAGGGACATTGCAATGAATTTCAGTATTTCTGAAACTAAAATATATTCTTAATATTTCTTGAGTACTGATATAACTTCTCCCCATTCAAATACATATAGTAAATGTATTTGTCTAGATTCTCTGCAAATGCCTAACAATAATAGATGTCCAAATTGTATTCTCATTTTGTACAATTTTTATATGAAAATAATTTTTTGGTTCTTGAGATTGTTCTTATAAGTGGATACTAGAAATTACAGTGTGTGCAACACATAGTACTTACACATACTTATTTATTGATTCTCAGAATTCCTAGATAAACTTTTGGAATAACTGCCTGGTCACAATCAGGAACAATCGGCTATAAAGAAAAATATCTTACAGCTAGAAAAGTTGAACTAATATTTCTACAATTTCAGATTCATTGAAAACTTGGTTAAGTCAAATTAGTTTATATTTAATGTGATTGTGATTGCTTTGCTTTTTCACTTTTGAAGAGCAAAAATATTTTGATTCCCTATAGATCAATAGCAAATATTGTTTCCACTTAAGCTGAAGAAATTGAAGCTCTCCACAATAACTAGCCACTAAAAAGGAGAGTGTAATGTAACTGAGTTCACTGTTAAACTATAAAGCCCCCACACTGTGGAAAGATAAGCAAAAATTAAAATTTGATAGCAGTGAAAAATAACAAGAGTAAGAAATGCCCAGATGATGAGTTCCCCCAAAACTCCATATGTTTCTATGTTTGATGCTTCTAAAATATTGGCCATTTCTTAACCCTACTATCATAGGCCCACTATCGCAGTAATTTGTCTTTTCTTCTTCCCTTACTGAAAACGTCAGAAATATCCCTGTGGTAGTATAGAAATTATAGTCTCTTCCTTCCACGTTTAAGGACCATGTTCATGAACAAAGTGGTATAGACTGAACTTTGAAGGACAGCTCAGTATTTAAAGTTTATAACTCACATCAAAAGGGTGAATTCTTGTTCTCAGGTCTAATCTGATGTTTCCCTAAAACCAAAGTAGCTAAAGCAAAGGATTCAACCCTGGAGATCCACTGAAGATTGGGAGCCAGGCTGGCGTTGTTGCTTAGTGGTAGAGCCCTTGCCTGCCATGCATGGGGTCCTGTCTTCAAGCCTCAAAACATATGATAACGTTTTTATGATTTTTTAATCTTAAAATTAGCATGTTCTTACATACAGACCAGAAAGGGGCAGGAGGCTCTTGATAGTAATCACAACCTAGGCATATGTAGGGCAGATAATGACCTCATTTCACAACTCAGCACTAGTTTAACAGGGGTGGAGAAATCTGACATGAGTACTATTCCTAATGGGCTCCTGTCTTCTGGAAAGGAGGATCTGGGAAGTGTCACCCTGGGCTAGAGTGCAAAGTAAAGAAGACTCACAAAAAAGCCACCTGGTAATGAGTCAACATCAGGCAATCAGTCATTAACAGATCCAGAAGCTGACAGTTAATTAAATCTGGATGTTCAAATGCTTGAGCTGAGTTTTGTGTACAGAACTCTGGTTCTCAAACTTGGGCCTGTTGGGCGGTGGGGGGTGAGGGGGGTGGGGGGGAAGGTTAGCTCAACAGCCTAAGTGCCTGGTGCCTGCCTGGCAAGCGTGAGGTCATGAGTTCGATCCTCAGTACAAAAAAAAAAAAAAAAACTTGGGCCTGCAACAGAATCTCTTGGGGGTGGAGGGGTGTCTGTTTAAAACCACTCAGTAAGCTGGGCACAGTGCCACACTGCTCAAGACCTACTCAGCTGATCTGCTTGTTGCTACTCGTAAAGCCGAGGTAAGACGATCACGAGCTTAAGGCTGGCCTGGGAAACTTAGTGAAACCCTCTCTCCAAATAATAAATTAAAAGGGATGGGAATGTAATTTAGTGTTACAATACCTCTGATTTAATCATCAATGTCACAACAAACAAACAAACAAAAATTCTATTTGCTGGCTGCAACCCCAGCGTTTCAGTTTAGTAGGTAGTAGGCCTGGGAATCTGCACCTCCAACACATTTCCAGAGGCACTTGTTCTAGACCACTAGTGGTAAACTGCAGGATTTTGCCTTTGGTAGTGGTAAAGGATTTATCCCAATACTCTTAGGGAACCTCAGATTCTTGAACACAGCACAACAGTGTTCACAGTTGTTCACCACATCGGTTCCCTTGCAAAGAGGAACCTGCTTGGCTTGGCGGAGCTGGGGGTTGGGGATGTAGGTGTGTGAAGGCCAGGATTCCAGGTTGCTGTTGTGCTTTACATATGCTCATTAGTTTGGCAGAAAACAGCTTGTATTTGCAGCAAAATTACCAGTGGTCCCATCTGATACCCTCCTAGTGTTCTCCAACAGTTGAAAAGATGACTCCACCTACAGCCGGCAAAAGCCCTGTGAACACACCCTGATACTGCACAAATATTAACGAGGTAATGATGAGGATTTGAGAGCTATTGAAATTGTGCTCCCAATATTATGAGTCACTTTCCCACTATGTATCTTTGCTGGGAGCAGTTCCAACAGTGGATAGCCATTTGTGGGGTGTTTTTGTGCCCCCAAAATTTCTATTTCTCTACTAGCAGCGCAACTCACATCATGCCTGAGCCTTTAGAGGTGAGAGAAGGCCACTCCGATGGGACAAGGCTGCTCAGGAACTGGTCACCATCCTTGTAGTCAGGTCACAGCACATCACGGATACTCCAGGATATGGGGAGTTCAAGTAACTCAGCAGAACGCAGGCTACAGGCCAAATTTTATCCAGCACTTTACACCAGTGACTGTAATCATGCATCCTCTCGAATCACATCATCCTGTACCACGTGCTGTCCTTAGACTCTGTGAACCTGCACCAGCAAAAACCTATAAACTGCACATGATGGGGCCCCATCACATCAGTGTGTGTGAACCCCATTTTCTCTCCCACTGCCTCAGACGCACTCCTCCAAAGGAGTGCTGGCTGGGCTCACTACATGGTCCTGCTTGTTGACAGTTGTGAGGGCAATCACCTTAAACTCATTTTGGATTTAATTTCAAGTGGCATTTCTACTCTTTTCATGTGAGGAGCCTGGCCTCCTTTGGGTTTATTTTTTTCTCACCTTTCTGCGAAGTCTCCTCCCCAGGCAGCTCCTGAGCCCCATGCATGCAGAGCAGCAGATGCAGGGGCAGATGTAGGGACCTTGCCACCGCCCAGGGCCAGCTGGATAAAAGGCAGTGGCTTCCTCACAGTTTGGTGTGAGCTGCACCAGCCTTCTTGGCTTAAAACCAATTGCAAATTCACCTGAGGGTCCTTCACAGAGGATTTATGGGAAGATACATGCAGCAAAGAGCAATGGCCATGAAGTCTTTCAGCCTTGAAACTCACTCTAAGTCATCTCATCCATAGATATTGATATTGGAATCAGGGGGTCCCTAGTGACTGGTCAGAGGGAGGAGCTTCTCTATGCACTGTCTACACAGCTGAAAACTCCCTACTCTTCCCCACAGGAACATACACTCTTCAGTCAGGCCTGTGGGTTTGCATACAGGATGTGTTTGGATTCAGGATTCACTCTATATTAACCTGTTTACCACCAGCAAACATGTTATCAGAATGTCTTAATTTCCATTTCCTCACCCATAAAGTGGGTTTGCTAAGGGGACATGTGCTATACAATTTCATGTGAAGATTAACTGGGATAATCCATGAAAAATGCTTGAAAGATCATGGTAAATATTTAGTGTTATTATTTTAGTCATTTGCCTGGGCCCATATCTTACTGTTTTAATGAGGTGCAACTATTTTTCTACTAAGCCAATAGTTTTTAATCAGGGGAGGTGATAGTAGGGGGCAGAGGGTGGGATGGGGCAGGCCTCATAGGACAAGGAAATATTTTAATAAAGAGCCTAAGGATTGGACTGGGAGTGTTAAAGCACTTGCTTAGCGTGTGTGAGGGAGGTCCTGGTGATCCCTAGCACAGAGAGAGAGAGAGAGAGAGAGAGAGAGAGAGAGAGAGAGAGAGAGAGAGAGAGAAAGAAAGAGAGAGTGAGTATTCTCCAAAGTCTTTTCCCAGAATACTGTAACTATTGATATAATAGATGTCTCTGCAAATAAGCTGTATTTAAATTTGAACGTGGGTTTCTTCTGTATATAAAATAATGTTAACATTCTATAAAAAGCTATGAGTTTGAAAGCTGTAGCTTTATGCATGACATTCCTACAGGGTTTATGGTAGATACATTCAAGCAGTCATCTGAATTGGGTGTTTCTGGAGTGTGGTTTTTCACATTTTTTTCTAGTTGCTCTTCTTGTATTTAAATTATGACATATTTTGAATGGATGGAATATTAGATTCCACTTAGTGAAACTTCCTTTTCAAACCACAGTCCTGTGGGGTGGAGGGATGGTAGAGGGGCAAGGGTACTCAGTTTAACTGTATATACACATCCGTGTTATCAAAGGTCATCTTATCCCAAGGCTATGCTAGATACACACACACACACACACACACACACACACACACACAGAGAGAGAGAGAGAGAGAGAGAGAGAGAGAAATCCCTCTCATCTTTCTTATCTCAGAAGCAGCTTAGGATGAACATGAAATGCATTTATTGAATAATGTCTTAGTGGACATTTTCCTTCACCAATGATAGTCTATTTTTCTCTTCCACTCCACTGTCTGCCTCATTCACTGAGGCCTCTCTGCCACTGTTCCTGAAATGCTCATTTTCTTGTTCTCTCTCCCTAGTATGTCCTTCAGTATTTTTTGTAGGGTTGGACTGGTGGTCACAAATTCTCCTAGCTCCTCTTTGTCATGGAAGCATCTTTTTTCTCCATTAATTTCTAGAGAGAGTTTTGCAGGATACATCAATCTGGGCTGGAGATTGTTCTCCTTCAGCGCTTGAATTACTTTACTCCAAGCTCTTCTTGACC